>PVIR01003268.1:39731-91063 GCA_004026965.1 Petromus typicus
GGAGGAGGAGGAGGGGGGAGGGGGAGGAGGAGGAGGGAAAGCATGAGAAGGTTGGACAATTGTAACCAGGAAGATGCATTTTTTTATTTCACAGGTATACAAAATGCTTATTTTGCAAAACTGATAACTTCTGTGGTTGGAGCCACTGAACAAACATCCATAAAAGGGTATAAATTATCTTAATTCACTTTGGAAAGACTGAAAAACAGTAAGTTCTCTTTGTAAACGGTTTGGACTCTGAAGGATATTTTGTTAACCACACCTAACCCAATGGGTCCTGGTCTTTAAAAATGATGTATGAGAGAGGGGAGATAAGACAACTTTTAAAATTATATGTGGAAAAGGAGGGCTTAGTTTATTAGCCAATTAAAAAGCCAGTAATGTTATATCTGAAGATAGATTTAGGAAAGATCTCTTGCTATCTTGTCCAAACTCCTGAGTAAAACATTAAACACTGAAGCTCAACCCATGTTTAGGTTTCTCTCCTGCATGTAACTCAGGTTCACCAGAGTCTTCTCTCAGTATTATTCCTTATTAATTGAACAAAGCTTTACTTATTTAGTTATTTATTTTGGTACCAGGGATTACATTCAAGATCTTGAATTTCCAGGTGTCACTGAGCTCCATCCCCAGCCTATTTGTTATTATTATTATCATTATTAATATTATTATTCCCCTAATCCTCCACTCTTTCTCACTACTTCCTTCATTCCAGATCTTCTCACCTGTAACTTTCATGGGAAGTGTACTTCCTGTAGAGACATGAAAATCGTGCCACACCTTTACCTTTTCTGGAAAGGTAAGTTGAGACGATGCTTCACTCACTCCAAGTGTTCATTATAACGACTTTTAGGAGTAGAACCTACTGTAGTTATCATGAGCATCCCAATTCAGAGACGGGGAAGGTGAAGTGCAGCAAAATTATTCACAATTTAAAAAGCAGGATGAGGATTATGAACTCAGGAAGCCAAATAAACCCCAAACTGTTCAAGAGCACATGCTACCTATAGTCTGTACTGAAAAACTAGACTGGAACTAGTTAATTATGGTATTACAACAAGCCGTATTTTTAAGCTGGTAAAATATATTAAATATATTAGATGGGTTGGGGATTTAGCTCAGTGGTTCCGGCACCTGTCTTGCAAGCGCATGGACCTGGGTTTGATCCATGATAACCACATACCATACTGGATGTGGAGACTCACTCCCAGCAGCAACCAGTACCACATACCACAGTGCCAGGCGTGGTGGCTCACGCCTGTAATCCCAGCACTTGGGAGGCAGAGGCAGGAGGATTGTGATGTGAGTTTGAGGCTGAGCTCAGGGCCAGCCTGAACCACAAAGCGAGACCCTGTCTCAAAAAACCTAAAAAAATAAATAAATAAAAAATAAAAATAAATACATAATTAAATAATTAAATAAATATATTAGATGCTATTAGAAAATTTAGAAAATTGGTAATGCAGCAGTTGTTAACTAAAACTTGAGTGAGAATTTAGCACTATAAATAGTATTTTTGGTGAAAAGAAAAATTCTCTTCTGTAGTTCAATATAGTAAATTCTCTACTATAGTCTATCAATTTTATGAAAAGTCACTCGGAAAAGTGAAAAATCATGGCTCAGACAGTCTCCTTTTAACTATAAACAGCCATATAAAGAAAATAGCAGCAACAATTTAAAAGAGATAAATAGAAAATTATTAGATTAATTTTATCATGTTAGAAGTTTTAAGAATACTTTTTAGAACATTTTTGTCAGAATATGTTTTAACTTTTATTTACATAGTGATTTAGTATATAGTCATATTTACGAATTGTAAATCATACACACATACAGAAGTCAAAAGTTATTTTTGTAATTATCTTTTAATTTTATTTTGATTGACTATATAGGACTCATCTTACTGATATTGTGAAAGTAAATGCTTTTTTTCAGTTCCCTTCATTTTTGAACTCTGATTTAACACCTTATATAATGTTAAGCCTTATCTTTCTCTTGTTTGTCATTTTCTAACACACGGTTGACCTGTCACTTAAAAAAAAGTAAATAAAACCTGAAGAAATTGCCAAACAGATGTACATGGATGTTTGTATCAAACATATAGCATCAAATTGAAAACTGGATTTGTTTCTTTAAATGATTATCCATACAGCAGGATGGTGAAACACATATAACAGGATTACTGTACCCATAAGGGGAAAAGCACAAAAAGATTTTCTGTCTTTATTTTTTTAAAATATTCTTTCAGGGTATTTTGTTAATTGAATGAGTGTATGGTATTATGGGGAAAGGAAAAAAAATGTTCTGGTGCAGTAAATTGGAGGGGAATGACTGACGGAGATATGTATATTTAACATAGGTGGGGAGAAGTCAGAAAGCTCTTCCCGTACCTCCTGTATTATGAGTGCTTTTAGCTCCAAGTATTCAATAATATGCCAAAGGGCAAATTTAGAGGTGCTATGTTTTGAACTCTTTCAGTATGTCCTTGTCTGTCTAAAATGTTCATGCATTTCCTAATGTCTATGTAGATGAATAAAAGAATGAACGTGGAAATCTTCATGGTGGTTTTCTTTGGGTACTTAGGGATTTTATTGGTTCTTTGCTTTCTCCTTAAAAAATAATGAATTATCTGATTTTGTTTTTCCACGAGTAAGATTATCTGCTGATCAGGAAGAAGGAATAACTACTTTCATTTAAATACATATGTTATGGAAAATTGCTTCTCAATTCAAATTATTTATACATTTGTCAACAAAAGATTTCTTTCATTATTATTATTATTTTTTTTTTTTTGAGACAGGATCTCACTTTGTAGTTCAAGCTGGCTCTGAGCTCAGCCTCAAATTCACATCACAGCAATCCTCCTGCCTCTGCCTCCTGAGTGCTGAGATTACAGGTGTGAGCCACAATGCCTCGCACTGTGATGTGTGATACTGATTGCTCTGGGCATGAGTCTCCATGCCCAGAATTGTATGTGGTTACCGGAGGAACAAACCTGGGCTGCTGCATTTGCAAGACAGGCGCCGGAACCACTGAGCTAAATCCCTGGCCCTCTTTCATTATAATTGTATAAGAAATAATAATTGGTACAGAATCGCTAGCCAACTTTTGAATCATAAAACAATTATTCTAGCAGCAACACCAATAAATTATCCCTATTTTTGAACAAGACAATAAATTAAATCTCTGTAATATATCAAGAGTTATTTATTCCTATGAGAATAAATTTAGAGGCAGTATTTGGCATATAATTAAATGTCGACTATGAATCTTAAGTGGGCGCAGGAATGCATTCTGGACAGACATAGAAACTGTTATCATATACCAGTGAATATATTTTACCAAATTAACACAGCGGAAGTCAAACTCTCACTGCTGCCTGAATAAAGGGCAATATAAAGTGTGAGACTTGTCAGGAACCCTGGAAATACAAATACAAGTTTTACAAGTTTCGTAAGTAACACAGAGGTCTGTGCAAGAGTTGGGAGTGTTCCAACCAAGTATACTTTCTAGCATCAGCAGAAGGCAGCAATGGATTGGGAACACTGACTGCAGGGAAACCGGGGCATCTAGAACATGAAGAAAGATCACATTGTTCCGAGTCTCTGAAACGAAACGTGGCAGATCTTCCCGGAACTCGTAGAAGCCCCAGTGTCAGTTCCTGGTTTTAACCACCTTTCCTTTCTTGGCAGCAAACATGTACTACCTTTGTGAAAATTGTTTGCTTTTATACTGTGGTTTCTCATTATTGCTCCTATCATAAATGAGAACAAGTAGTTTAGTTTAAATCCAAAGTAAGGTCTGTGGAAATTAGTTTGGTTTCCTTCCAGGATAAGCCAATGAAAATAACTGGTTCCATTCATTTATTAGACCAGATAAACAAAGCCAGTTTTATTCCGGGCATAATGCTTATCTGTGTGCCTGACCTGCACTGCAACTGGGGGGAAGACAGAAACCATGAAAAGCAGAAACGAAAAAGTTGGCCTCTTTTCCCAAGAACCATGTTCCAGAGCGAAGAGAAATCTTACCCAAATGAGCTGGAGCAAAGAGCCACAGGCTCTCTGATGTTTTGACCTTTAAATACAGGGAAATTGAAGAAATTTTACAGTAGTGTCTGCAAGTAGTTTCCTTCTTTTGGATGTGGCTCAAGGTTGTACAGGCCCATAAATGAGATTGTTCATTAGGGATCCGTTTCCTGTATGAAGACAAACCTCTTTTTTCTCAAAATGTATAAAATGTCCTTTCTTTTAAAACTGAATTACTATTCATTTTTATTTTGAGATATTTATATATTCTTGAGGTATTTGGAAATATTCTTGTAATAAAGCTAGGACTATGAAATATTTGTTTAATACCAGAAATAATTGCATACTGACCACTATGGAATTGACCCAAAGTGTCTCCTTTATGTTATTTTCTTTACCTAAGTAATTTGTCATAAAAATTAGATTAGCATAGCAAAGCTTGCAGAATGCAAAAAAAAATGTGGTGGAAAGTGTGCTAGCTGCCTTGTCCACAGGCCTCCCCAGAAGCAGTCATTAGCCTCTGGTTAGCAGATGTAGTAAAACTTTGTTTTCTAATTATTCTAATAATTTGACAATAAAAATATGAAAAAAATAAACAAAAAGCTCATTATATAGTTAACAGTGATTTGAAGTCAACCCTCATTTTTTAATACAGTGCATAAATAAGGCACAGATGCCACTAACACAGAAAGATCTCCATAAGCATATGGGCTTTGGAAACACTGTAAAACTTTCCATTTCTGAAAGAATTTTTCATCAGGTTGTGAAGTCTTGCCACCAAGTTGTCATAACTTCTTGACTAAGCATGTAAGATCTCAAAGCATTCTTCAAGTATTTCCTGACTGACTGTTCTTCGATACTGTCTAGGGACACAGAGGAGAAAAGTCAACGGCACAAATGGTTTAATGAAAGAGTCCTGTGTAGGGCCTCATGGTAACACATTGTGTGGGAAATGAGATGAAAAGGTTTGCTTTACATCCCTTCTGTCATTGACAAGGCTATGTCATATGGGCAGTGAATGATAGAGGGAAACACATTTCTCTAGAACATTATTCCTAATAATAGATATATTTTATAGGAAGAAAGGAGAGAAGGAGCATACAATGATGGTAAGAAAGAAAAAGGATAAAAAGAAAAAAAACCCCCAAATACTCTGTCTCTAGTATTCATGATGAGAAAGATTTCTTTTCCATCTTGTTTGTCTTTGTAACATTAGCTCCCATGTGATGATCCCAAGTGTACATCTTGTGATCCATCTGTTGGGGTGATCTGCTTTTCTCTGCAAAACAGGCACACACACACTCACGACTCTCTTGTGGTCCTTGGCTTGAACTTATTGGGTTTTTTCAGGAATGTATTTCATACTTTAGTTCATGCAGTGCTATCCTACCTCACCTTGATGGTCGACTCAAGGATTTTTACCACTTCTTCCACACAAGGTGCACTTCTTCCTTTCCCTGGAACCCTAGGGTAGAGATGCCAGACTGTTTAGAGCTCTCAGTGACACAAACAGCATGCTGCTAAAGCAGGTGTACCATCACTTTGCCACCACTGCCTCCAGGTGTATTCCTACAATGCTGAACCTCCACTATTTCTTATTTTTCTGAATTACCAATGAGACAGTACCTGTTCTTTCTTACGTGTTTACCATATGACTTTTTACTATAATCACTTGTGAATATTACTTACGACCAGGCTATAATTTCTTCAGTTATCTTCCTTAAAAATATAGCTCAATTTTCCTCAACTATTTGGCACAGTGCACTTTATTTCATTTTAAAAGTAAAGAGCATTTACTATCAGGTAATATACCAATATAGTGTCTATACTGCATCTTTAAGTACTTAGTACTTGTAATAAAGGGCTGTAGAGCTCAACATGGCTAAGTATATTCTGCTTTATAAAATTAACTTATTAAATTCTAATTACAGCCAAATGAGTATTCTGTTATAATTTCTTTTTTCAGATGTGGAAACTGAATCACTCATAAATTCAGTAACTTGTTGAAGTTTAATAAATAAATGTTAGCAAAGCTGGCTTCCCAGCCCATGGTGTGAGCCTTTTGCTTTGTTTTGTTTTGTTTTGTTTCACTGTGTTGTGGGGATTGAACTTGGGACCTTGTGCTTGCTAGGCAGGTGCTGGAACACTTGCACTAAATCCACAGCTACCAAGCTATTCTATGAAACTGCCTCAATGGAGGCTTGAGCAGTTGTGACAAGCAGTGTCCCGTAGAGATGATACTCTTACGAGCAAAAATAACTCCTGCAGGACAGCACCACTCATCAGGAAAGATGGGTTCACAATTACATTTCATTCCAAAATCCATACATTATTCTTTGTTTTAAGTTTTTAAAGATGAGGTCTCGCTTTGTAATTCAGGTTGGCCCTGAGCTCACTGTGTAGCCCAAGCCAGCCTCCAACTTGTGGCAATCCTCTCATCTCTGCCTCCTGAGTGCTGGTGTTAGAGGTGTGAGCCACCACACCTGGCACTGTGATATGTAGTATCGGGGATCAAACTCAGGACCTTGGTCTTGCCAGGCAGACACCAGAACCATTGAACTAAATCCCTGGCCCCTTACATTCTTCTACCTATCATTTGATTCAAAAATTCCATTTCCTTCTGGGGCATGACTACAGTCTCAGTTTGTATCTTGTAGCAGTAGTTCTTGCCTTCCCAGAATCTGTTTCCCTCCAGAACAGTTATCTCTTTAATGACCCATCCCTTCTCACTCTCAGTCCAAGGAAGAAATGCGGGAGTTGTACTGCTCTTATATTTATTTATGTATCTTCTCTTCAAAGCACCTAAGCCTCTTCCTAACAGAAGTAAGAGAGATTACAATGGCAACCCATTGTCTGCCCATTTCCAAATATAGTTACAGCAAATAAAATAAGCTGTTAGCCAAAAGTAAATGTAACAGTTCTGTAAAATATCAATTTTTCCACTTATGATAACTTCTGGGAAAAGATCAAATATCAAATTCTACTAATAAACTTGTAGGAGCCAAATCTGCTCTGCCCTAAAACATATCCTTAGTGTTCTTTCACATAAAGTGTGTGGCTGTGAGGAGGAAAAGAGACAGTGATGGGGGAGATCAGATAATAGAACTTGAGAGAATCTAGACCTAATACTAGGGGCAGAAAGGTGGCCAGGAATGAGCTGGTCTGTTATTTGTGAAGTCAGGGTAGACAGAGAAGACTAGGGTCAACGTGCCTCCTAGGAAAGGAAGAGAGAAAACAACCATGAAGGTTGAAAAAGGTAGTAGTTGCCCTGTTAAAATGATATTTAGAATAGAAAAGCCAGAGGAGGAGGAGGAGGAAGGAGGGGCAGCAAAAAAGGAAGGGAAGGAGGAGACAGCTACCACCCCACCAAAAGCTAGGGTAGTGGGAGGAAAAGAAGGAAGTGGATTTTTCTCTGCCTATTGCATGGTCAAATTTTGCTGGTTTGGCAACTGAAAACTGAACCCTCAGTCTTTTAAATATTTATTTTAGGAACTCAGGATATCTAGGTTACTTCTACAAGTGTTATGATTTGTATCTAGATGTCCTTCCAAAGTATCATTTGGTCATTGATGGGGCTTTTCAGAGGTGTCTGGACCTAGAGTGTGTGATCCTGAGATTGATACATGGTGCAACTCTGGGGTCAAGGGCACTAGGATTAAGGGTGTGAGTGCTACCCACGAGGTAACCTGGATGAAGATACAAGGTACAGAAAGAGGTTTGTCCCTGATTGCTTGCAGTTCTACTTCCCTGCTGGCTGTCTTCACCCGCCCTGATTTGCCCTGGACTGTTTCTTTTCTGTGTTGCCTCATTGCCATGCTGCCCTGCCTCAACTAGCCGTCAACTAGGGACTGAAACTTCTACTGACCATGAGCTAAATAGACCTTTTTTCTTTAACTCTAGGGGTTGAATATTTTGTCTCAACAGTGAGAAAAGTTACTAGGACAACAGGCAACTCTCTCTCTCTTTCTTTCTCCTTTCTCCCTTAAAGGGAGGCTTATCAAGTAGAATTTGAGTTATCTGGCAAATATCTGATACCTCAAATATCCTCCAATTTAGTAAGCCCCAGACTCCCTAGGATTGGTTTATCAGATGTCATAATTAAAAATACAAGACATAAATTTAGATTTCAGATAAAAACAATAGTTTTAGCATACATAGGCTATAAATATTGCATGGTGCATACCAAAATTATTTGTTATTTATCTGAAATTCAAATGATTGTAGAGGTCCTCTGTTTTATGTGGCAGTCTTACCGAGGTAGCTTGTTAACATATATATTTACAAATTCCATATCCTAATTCTGTCCCTCGGGCCTGAAAGGGAACCATGTAATCATCCCAGCGAGAGAGGCTAGTCCAGCTTCCATAACACTGAATTTCAATAACATGAAGACATGTCAGGAAGAGAACACAGGCAAGTGGAGAAGAGGGAGACAAGTGCAGCTGTGGTGAGTGAAAGGTGCAGAGAACCGGTCGTCGACTGACAGCAAGAAAAGATAATTATTTAATCCCACTTTTGTGTCATTCAGTCCACTCAATGACTGTATTCCATTAGATAAGGAAAGATAAGCTCTGGATGAATCAGCTCACCCAGGGTCATACAATGATCTCATACAATGATTAGAGGAATTAGTTTGATTGAAGACAAGTTGTTTCCATAGTCTATTTTTTCAAACAACCCCAGGCAACAATAGTGAATTTGAGGAAATTTTGTTATTTCAAACACTTACCTCTACAATCTTTTTCAAAGTGCTAAGCTAAGATATAATCAGATTGCCTGGTGTGGTGGCTCACACCTGTCATCCAGCACTTGGGAGGCTGAGGCAGGAGGATTGCTGTGAGTTCGAGGCTAGCTTGGCTCCATAGCGAGTTCAGGGCCAGTCTGAACTATAAAGTGAGACCCTGTCTCAAAAAATGTAAAATCAGGTATCTGATATATACAATACAGGAAAATCAGGTATCTGATATATACTATACAGGAAAATTATACACTGTAATTATAAACAAAGGGTCAAGGCTTTGTAAAAGTCTAGAGATCTGAGAGTCTGAAATTTGGGTCACCTATTAGATAAGGTATTATTTAAGGAAGTACTTTTCATCCAGATGGCTCTACCTGTCCCTGCCAAATACTTAATCCTAAAGAAGAGTATGTCAAGCAGCTCTCCTTCAGAGAACAGACCATAATTCCCTCACTAGATAACCTAAGGCAGCTGATTAGGCTGAAGCTGAGTGAGACCACTATTCCAGAGGATGTTTGATGGAGGAAATGGGGCATATAAGACTAGAAAGGAGCTACCTTACACAAGCATGGCTGATGAGATTATCTAGAGCTGATAGGAAAAATGAATAAATGAGCAAGGAATACGTGTTGGATGTTAGTTATACAAGGATTTTTAACTCAGTAAACATGTGGCAGAATGTGTTAGGCCTCAAAATATCCTGCCCAGCTTCCTGAGTTGTCTTGCTTTCTGCCCTGTGTTTCCTTGTGGGAGGAGCCCAGGGAAAAGTAGAAACCCACACAGCCACCATGTGAAGCTGCAGGGTCTCATTCCTTCATCCCCAAGGGTTTTTTTTCTTCAGGATCTCAGAGGGAAGGCATGTGAAGCACATCCAAGCTGGCCTGCGACAAGCACATAATGTAAATAAGAAGTAAACCTCTGTCATTCTACGTTACTGACATTTTAATGCCATTTGTTATTGCCAGATGCCTCAGCTATCCTGCTGTTACATGCCAGAGTGCTCTATAAATGTCAGAATCACCCAAAGATAGAGCAGTACCTGCAGAATTGGTGAGCTACCTATACTGGGAGTAATCAAATAGCTTCAAGACTTCTCTGGACCACACTTTAAAGAAGTGCGGAGGAGGGAAAGACTGATATCTTGGCTGAGAAGTGAGACTCAAATCTTCTTTCTACACTTCAGGGTCTATGCTACAATAAAAGGAGGTAAAAGTAGGTGCAAAATGAATAAAGCCAATTTCGCTCTTCCAGGCTTTAAACTCACTGGAAATCAGGAGGACAGAGTTACATTAGGTAGATGAATATCAGTGTGTGGTTACTGAAACGTGAAGCATTAACTTATACTTATTTGAAAACAAGCTTCTAGAGTGTAAGTAAGAGGAGAGTTAAATATTTATGGAATTTGAGGTTAATCACTAAAATCTTCAGGAAAGCAGAAGACTAGCCATGGAAAGTGTAGTTCAGACACTATTATGAATCACTATCACTCCCCAAACACTGCTAACCACACACTTGGCCAGAGATCAGAAATGGCAGCACAGGACACTGCCATGTTCTCAGACTCACAAGCCCAAGAAAATATCTAGTCAGTGTTCACTGCCTTATTTTCTCTCCCATTTATATTTTATCCCTTTCATAATGCTCAGCTTTTCTCATTCCCTTTTCCTACCCTTTTGTTAACTCCCACTCTTAATTTCACTTTATTATCTGGTCTTGGCAGCAGGAATAGCTCAGTGTTAAACTGTGGGACATCTTAGTATGTGCAAAGCCCTGGGTTTAATATTTCATTGTGCTATCATGTCAGTAACCTGATTTCATTTCCAACTACCTATTTACTAAAGTCACCAGTGACAAAGCTAGGAATGAAAAGTAAAACACAAAGCCAAATCATAAAATCAGCGACTAATTTTCCTCATGAAATAAATTAATCAGTCATGTAGAAATGTGTCTTATGGGTAAGCGTGGTTTTGGGGAAAATGAAAGTAAGTACAAATCATAACCCCATTACTGAAGGTCAACTGAATAACTGTGAACAAACTCCTTACCCTTTTAGAGTTCTCAGTTCTTTAAATGAGACCAATTACTACCTAACAGAGTTATGGTGATGGTTAAATGAGGTAAAATACTTCATATTTTGCTAAACAGAAAAGACACCAGGTAAGAGAACAATATTGTATAGACTGCATCACGTTAGTCCAGTGGCATCTGTATTCACAATTGCTTCATTTCAAGTTGAAATGTGTTAAACACTAGGACCATTGTCTCTTAGGGGTTCTTAGTGTCCACAGTATCACTGAACAGAGAAAGGTAGAAAATCTTTAAGGCACAGGGCAGGCCTTTACTCCTAAGTATATTCGATACTGTTTTATCGCACTCTGCATATTATGGGCTAAATGTGTCCCTCTCAAACTCATGTGCTGAAGTCCTAATTAAGCTCCTAATTGAAGATGTGGAGCCTTTGGAGATGACTAGGTTCAGATTTGGAGGTGGGGTGGGGCTCCTACTGTGAGATGACTGTCTTTATGAGAAAAGAGGTCAGACTCTGCTCTCTCTGCTCTGTGCAAATGCAACAAGGACTCTGCCAGACAAGTGGGCACTCAGCTGACACTGAACTTGCTGACAATTTGTCTAGTACTTCTCTGCCTTCAGAACTGAGAGGAAATAATCCCTGTTGTCCAAGCGAACCGGTCAATGACATTTTAACACCCCAACCTGAGAATAGGTATACAGTATTGGTATCACCTTCTAGTTTTCATATGAGTTCAACAGAGTAAACTGGGTGTACCGCCTTCATATATGGGATTTGCTTTTTTGTTATGACCTGAGTCCATAAGAAAAAGACTCAATCACACAATTTTAGAAATGATTTAGGCAGATCTGCCCTGTACCAAAGATACATTCTTCCATCTTTGCTGGCCTAAGACAATCACCCCAATCGTTTTTTTGTTTTGTTTTGTTTTGTTTTGTTTTGTTTCGTTTTGTTGTTGTTTTTGCTTTCAGTCTCTTTTGAAGTTTGAAATGGCCTTGAAATGTATGTAAGAAGTTCTTGAGCTTCTGGGAGTGCTTGTGCATTTGTTAACATCAGTACTGAGAGTTCCTCCCTCCATCCTCTTTGCTGGAGTGTACAACACTATTGGTTGTATTTTGTGATTCTGATATGACAAATGGGGTAGGAAAACCAATATACTAAGTCTATAGAAACAGAACTTACTGTTTATATGATGGACAATTGGGCCCAAGGCAGTGATCACGTACGCCTAGCCTTTTTACATCAGAAAATGAAACTCTAAGTCACTGTTAGCTTCTCCCTTTTCTTAATATTTCTTCCGAGTAAATGTCAGTCAAATACTTTATCACATATACTAAATAAAAGGATAATGTACAGAAGAGTTACTGCTCTCATGAAATTTCAGGACAAGTAAACAGGAATGAAATATCATTGACATGGAGGCAATGGAAAAAATAAAGTTTCTATGAGAAGTTCTCGCAGAACAGTACAATTTTTTAAGAAAATAAAATCCTCACATTAGTAAGAAATGCTAAACAAAAACAAATGGCCATGGTACTTTATAGGAAAACATTTTGACATTTAATAGAGCATTCTTAAAATAAATGTATTAGGGGCCATAAAACATTATATTTTGATGTTTGAGGGAGAAAGAAAATATAATTTTATAATACATTTTAAAATATAAGCAGAATACTAGATGATAGTATCTGATGATAAAGGAAATTTGTTTTGGGGAGTATTTTGGAGTAAATATTGCTTTATGTGATATTGGCAGTTAATAGAGTTTTACCAGCTGTCTCTACATTTGTCAATGTCATTTAAAGAGAGGCTTAAAAGATGTAATCATCGGTATATTCCTTTTAAATTTTTTAAAAATTTGCATTCAGTCTGATTTCTAGTTTCTAACTAATCACTCTCCTCTTCCTATTTGAGTTTCTGCTAATTTGAGTATTTTGGAATGATTTAGAGAGTACTAATTTCTACTGACATTATTTAATCTCATGGTTAATTTAATGATTTTTTCTTTAGTTTTTTGTTTTTTTCCTGTTTCAAAGTGATACACTTTGTAACTCAGGTTGCCCTGAACTCACTATGTAACCCAGGCTGGCCTCAAACTCATGGCAATCCTCCTGCCTCAGCCTCCCAAGTGCTGGGATTACAGGCGTGAGCTGCCATATTTAACTGTTCTTTTTTTTTTTTTTAGTATTTATAAATTTTTGAATTTTATACTTCTAGGCTATAAAAAATCTTTAATAGCATCATGGTTCATCCTTCATCCACATTTATTTTTGTATGGAGATGTTTGGTTGTAGCGAGATACCACACACACCTTTCTTGCTGACCTCTTCTAAACTGGGCTTCTTATATTCATAATAGTACTTATTTTGTCATTACAGGCTTTGCCAATTCAGATAATATTTTGTGACTTGCTATAGTCAAAGGGATCAGAGTCAAATTCTGATGTAGAACTATTTAGTCACAGTAGCATTTGGGGTTGTGAAACTAGCTAATGTGTAAGTGTATTTGTCTTTCTGAAATTTGCCACACAGACTTCTGGTATAGAATGTTAGGCCTTGAATGATCATAGAGCAATTATATCTTGTTGAATTCATTAATTTATTTTTAATATTATAAATATCAAATATACTTGATATTTATTTTGGCTGAATTTTGAACCAGGAGCTGTGCATGCTAAGCACACGCTCTGCAAAGAGATCCACTCTCATGTCTTGCTGAGCAATTTTGATAGTGAGCGAGGTAAATCGTTTAAAACACCTTTATTAGAAACCAGTGTCAAGAAAATGTTTTTGGTTTTATGTGAAGAAAATGAAGCTCAGATTTATTACATACGCTCCTACTGAAAAAATAAAAATCACTATATAATAGTATTCAAAAGTAGGTTTAAATGGTAATTGAATCTAAAATTACGATTTTTAAACAAATATTTTAAAAAGGTAATACCGGAAACATAAACCAAACCACCAGCATTTTTTCCTGCTCAGAATTTTTGCTTTTGCTGCATCTTCAGCAGTCACTTTCTCCATCATAGTGAAAATTCTTTCTTCCCTCTCGTCCTGTGAGAGCGCTGAAGGCAGACGGCGGACACGTGCAGCATGGATCAGACCACTGGCCGGATCTATGACGCCGTGAGTATTTGTCAAAGGGAAGACATCGCTCCCTCTGAGGCGTACAGGGCTCCCCTACATCTAGCCTGTCACAGCTCCTGCACTCCAGTACTTAGGTCTTTACACAAACCCTGCCCCAGCCCCCAGGAGGACAAAGCAGGGCGCCTGCAGCACAGGGGAAGTTCCTGGGTACAATAGGCAGAGGACACACTTCTACCGTCGTCCTGATTTTCCACCTCACCCTTCCCCAGAAGATTCACATCAAATTCTTCACAAAGACTGTTTACTTCTCTAGGCTACAGGATTGCGTTCCTTTCTGCGCAAGTACAGTAGGTCTCTGATGGCCCTGGCTACATTGTGTTTCTGATTATTTGTCTTTGTGTGCATATCCCCCGGCTATATTACAAGCACCTTGGAGAAAGCAATAGTGAATGAATCCTGGCATCACTTCCCAACACACGGAGCACACAGTGGGCATTCCATTCAGAGTGATGAGTGTCTATACCTGGTCTTTCATGTCTGGACCATCGGAGTTCACTGATGTGAGGAGGAAGCTACTAAGGAAGATGTATCTTCTTAGAGTTGCACAGTGTGGTAAAGGGCACAATCTTCTACATCGGCCTGTTGCATAATTGCTTTGTATGCTAGAACAACTCACAAAAGCTTCCTTATCTCCAGTTTCATAATAATGTTACCTACCGCAAATGGCTTTTTTTTTTCTTTTTTTGTAAATTACATGAGATAATGTATCTGTAATCCTTAGTGCACATGAAAAGTATTCACTAATATTCACTCAATATCAATATTATTTGAATGTAAGGTGTTGGAATTTTTAATGTCTGATATGCTTATTTGGCAAGACTGCATTATAGATTAAAAAGCATCTCTCTAATAGAGCAAGAACAATTACTATGTCATTGCAGGCTTATTATACTTTGCTTGGAAAATTCAAAAAAATTTCTACGATTTTTCACTTAATTTATAAGACAGATCTGTTATATGTTTCTTATCATACTATTAAGTAATCCAATAAATTCCTCCTTGGGATAATAACAATGACTGCTTCTAAGTACTTCTGGTTGCTTATTCAGTATGTACTAGGCATATTAGTTACCATACTGTCTCACTGACAGAAATGCATGATAAAATAGCTAAGCCAGTGTGTGTTAATTGTAATACAGGATTTTGCAGCACTCTGGCCCTGGTGCATGAGTTCATCATAAGCTCACACATTGGTCAGGGTGGGAGATGGGAAGGATGGGTACCGGTAAATCGACTCTCAACATAATATTACCATTTGCTCGGTTCTAATTTAAATAACTTTAAGTTCTTATAACATTGAAAATCTTTGAAAAATAGTGTGTTTACCAAAGGGAATATAATACAAATATGATTATTTTTTTTATTTTTGCATTCTGAAAAATGGCTCCCTTAAAGAACAATATGCTCTTTAGGCCTGCTGTAAATAAGGAAATTTTACTAGGTAAAAGTAAGAAGTACATGCTTACAGTGGTATTGTACCCACAGGATCTTAGTTAAGTAAAGTCTAAATCTTGAGTATTTAGAAATGTACTCAGTTGGGCCCTTACAGAATCTTTTCCAATTTAAAGTGTGTAACTCTAACAAAAGAAAAAAGAAGTATTGAAAATGTTATGGAGGACAGTAAAAACATATTAAACTCTTTGCCAGTGCTCCCATTCTGTTGATCTTTAAGAATTATAGTTGAAAAAGTACAGCACATCCTCGACATGGGTTTCTTGTATCACAAAAAGTTTTAAATGTAACTAGTCAGTTGCTGGAGTCCTTTGAAGACCTAAGACAGGATTCAGAATGGAGTGAATGACCGCTTCAGCTCCTGAAATGCAGACATTAGCCGTGTAATAGAAGGCAAGTGAAAGATAAATACATTTGTTTTTCCATCTGTTAAGACACAGCTAAAACATTCTTCCCATTTTTTCCTTAATATTTTGTTTCCTGGCAACAAATGACAAAAATTCTCAATCAACCACAACTTTCACTTTCTTTGAAAATGCAGTACTAATACTATTATTTAGATTTTTGGCATATGAAATCTTTTCCAAAAAAGAATCATACTGTCTCTCCTTCTTTCTCTGTCATATTCTTTCATATCCTCTCTGTATTTATAACAGAAAGGTATAAGTATATATAGGTAGATATAAATATCTATATAGTATATATATAAAGAGAGATCTATGTATTAGATATATATTAGTTTAATAAAGAAATTTGTCATTATTACCACAGAAGTATGTTATGTAACCCCTGGGGAAAACAACTGGAATTATCTAATAAATTTCCTATAATTCAGCAATTTCATTCTTAGATATTTATCAAAGATAACCATTTTTATAAATGCTGTTTTTGTCATAAGGCAAACCTAAGAATGTGCTTAATAGCACAGATTGCAGTCTCTTTCTCTCACACGTGCACATGGAAGGTTTTAAATGCTCTTTAAGAGCAGAATGGATAAATGTCATATAGTACAAAAATTAATTAATTATAGCAATAACATGCATAAATATTATATGTATAATTTTAAGAACAAATGCCAAGTAGCATATTACTACACATACATTTCATTAACATAAAAATTGAAAGATATCCAAAGTTTATCATATTTTGTTTACCCATGCAAATATATGTGGCTAAATTCTAAAGATAAACAATAACTGACACACAATTTAGAATTTGGAGTTAGTAGAATTTGAGAATAGCTCACAGTTGCTACCCCAACAGTATTCTTTTTCTCTAAGTAGGTCATAGATTCATAGTTTCTAATTTCATTATTGTGTGTTGTGTGTATTTAATAGATGTGCATTTGAAACTGCTCCATGTTTGACAAAAACAATTAAAACAGACATACTGTTGTTTCTTTTCAGAACATACATTTTTCACCTTTTACAAATAAAACAGAGCACTGAACAGTCCTTGTCATTATGACACCTAAGCATAATATTTTAAAAGGATTATGAGCTTTTAGTAATCAATGATGCATTTCTAGATTTCTGGGAGATTGTGGTAGTATTTAATTGCTATTTTTAAAAAATTAGTACATGTTTACAGTACATAATGACTATATTTCTTGTCGGGGGTTGGTACATGTACCAACACATTGTAATTCTTTTTACTTCCCCTCCTCCTTTTCTCCCTCATAATTGCTATTAAGACAAAAAGTTAGGATGGCAAAACTGACAAATTTACTTTATTGTGATCCGTGATGTTAAAAATGTCAAAACCATTAAAAAAATCCTGATGATATCTAGTGTCTTCAATTTTTAACAATCTTCAGAAATAAAATTATATTGAAATGAATATATTGAAATTACTGAATTATATTGAAATTATATTGAAATAAAACTATATTGAAATATTATAAAAATACTATAAAATATATTTATAAATAAGAATTCATTTTCTAATTTGGTCTGCTTTGTCATATGATAATTTTATGCTATATACATCTAAAATTATTCCTTAGAAGCAAGCCATTCTTTGAAAATCCAAATATTTACTGTTTCCATATGCTCCAATACAATTAAATTCTAAAAACTCAAAATTTCATTTTTATATTAGTGACTTTTACTGTATCTTCTCAGATCATATTTTTACTTCTACCAAAAAATTAGTTTGGAATAAGTGGCCCAAAAGTCTTTCTCAGTTTAAGTTTACATATTATTTAAAAGATAGGTCCTTATTTTTACATCAAAATAGCAATTTGATATAGTATATTTAAGTTGTTCTAGTTATGACTAAATGGATAAAATTAGATAATACTGTTTGGGAGCATTTTGATTTATGTAAATCACATACACTTTATGTAAAGTATCACATACTGAATTATTGTACAATTATACCGAAATGACAACAATTTAATTTTCTGGAATCCTAATCATACTTCAATTACACTTACAGTTCACTTATTTATTCATTTATTGGTTTTTTGAGACAGGTCTCACTATTGTTCAGGCTGGCCTTGAGTTCACTAAGAGGCCCAGGCTACCCTCGGTCTTGCAGAAGTCCTGCTCAGCTTCTCAAGTACTGGAATTACTGGTGTGCAACAGCATGTTCAGCTTATCTTACTTTATTTGTGTGTTCCACTGTGCGTGTGCTCATCCATGTGCATGTGTACACATGCTGGGCATCAAGCCCGGTGCTTTCTAAATGCTAGGCAAGTGTTCCACCTCTGAGCTATATGTCCATTTTTAAGTTATATTTAAAGTACCCAAATGAACAAACTGGCTTTATTGCTAAGTGGGGCATACTACTGAAGTTTTATACTCCTTTTATATCCCTGAGTTATGTAGACATTCTTATTTTCTTTGCTGTTTTTATGATAGATATGATGATATTTGCTTTTTGGTATGACATTCTATTTCATATCATCTTAAAAAAGTTTCTATGTGAAACAAATTTAGAACTTTGGTTTAATATGTTTGAGGACATTGCAGAATTAATATAAGAAGGCAAAACTGTATACTACTCAACTGTTTGACGTTATCACCATATGAATAAAATAATGATTAGGGAAGCAGAAATTGTCATTGCCAAGAACTAAAGATGCCAAATCATCCACCCTTGGATCCAAGGCAAAATTATTTTGTAACTTCTTTCTGATAGTTCTTAGATCCTGAGTGTGGATTCTCACAGATTGGCTTTCACTTTCCAGCTCTGAGATGTGGATCCCTGAACCAGTGGCTGTCTCTGCCCTTCTGAAATTACATAACGGGGGTATGGGAACTGAATAGGACAATGTGGAATAATTTTTGCACAGATTTAATGCTCAGTAAATATTTCTACTGTTTCCCATATCCTAGTTCAAACTACAAAGCAAGATTTTCTCTGCATATGAGGCCATAGTGTAGTATTACAAGCCACTTCCTTATCATGTAGAGCACTTACTCATGTTTTTTGCCCGACTATCTCCTGCAACCCAGTTCACAGATGGGTTTTTTACTCACTGATATCCTATCTTCAGAGTGTGAGACAAGAGAAGTTGTATTTGAAAGAGCGAGAAGAGATATGTAAGAAGAATGTGCGTTCACCCTATCACTTGCTCCATCACCCTCTGCACTAGCTCCATCACCATCATCGTTATCAGGGAAAGCATGTACAGACATGAGTTGTGAGGAAATGGTTTCTAAGTGAAATGACTATTTTGCAGTGTGCAGCTTAGGGTACTGTCATTTTATTAAATCCCAGAGTCCCTTCACTATTCTGCTTCAGAGTTGCATTCCTGCACGTCCTGTTTTCTCTGAATGGCACCCCGCGTGATTGTGCGACACGGCACTCTGAGGTGGCAGTGCTTGAGCGTCCTCTCAGCACTGCCCCACTCTAGTCTATGCACAGCTCTTCTCTTTCTCCATCCCACACAAGTTTTATTGAAATTTGTTTTGGTAATAGAAAACTGGCTCAGACTGAAAAGCTTTCTTTCAAATATACAGTCAGCAGCATATTCTGTGTGCAGATGGGTGGCTCCATGGTCGGGCTCTTGCCTGGTATATGAAAGGTTTTGTTTTTGATCCCCAGAAAGCAAACCCTCTCACTTGTTTAGAAGGGGCCTGGTAGGATTAGTTGATCTTGGTTTGAGCAATATTTGAGAATTTGTCTTTGTAATCTTTCTGTAATAGGCATGAATTGGTTTACAATAAAAAATTTTTTATAGGAAACGATGAATCCATTTAGAAAAAGTGTGAGTCAGCGTATGTGGAGAACAGCTCAGAAGTCAGCATCATGCAAGATTATCATCACACTTTCCCATGAAATACCTTTGAGTGCCTCTGGACAAATTTAGAGCGAGCTATATCAGATATCAGTCTAACTCAGCATGATGTTTCTTTTTGCTTTTATGATAAACTTGAAAACTTGAAATTCTGCACTCTATTCAATACATTTCATCAAATATTTAGTGAGCACCTACTATGTGCCAAGTATTTTGAGTACAGGATTAACAAGACATGGTGGTTTGGCAATTCAAGTCAATAACTGCCTTCTTAAAAATGTATATCTATTTGAAAATCTCTGTGGTTATTTTGATACTCTTCTTTCAGACAAAAATAATATTCAAATAATGTTAAAAAATTCAAACTTGATTAATCTAATTAATCTATATTTTCCTTGCTTTGGTAATGTAGAATTATGCTGAATTATTTTTACAACAAAAAAGAAATATCATATACTTGCGACTCTTTACTAAGATACTACTACTATCCTACTTGTCAATCAATAGCATTTCAATTCTTTCACTTGTTTTGGAAGAAATTATTTCAGTCTGTTAGGTCTTTAGGCCAAAATTCTGTTTGACTTTAGGTCCTGACTAGGATTTCATGAGGCAAAACTGTTTTTAAAATTTAAATCAAGGCATATGTTTCAAACTAAAGTTGCTAAGCCCTGGGTAACAAATAATTTAAAAAATCAACAAACTAAAACTATTTAAATTTAGTGAATCTGCATAATCTTATTCATTACATTAAATATTATAGTATAACAGTTGAAATTTAATTTTGCTTAAATTTTTCTTTTCACTCTGTTGTCCATTAATTATTATTGTTAGATTCAGGAGTTCTTCTTTTTTTTTTTTTTAATAATTATTTTCTTGGCATGGAATTTACATTAACTAGAATGTCAGGAACTTGGAGATATCTTGAACATAACAGTAGCTTTTGCAGAAAGACAAATCTAAGTCTTTGAAGTAAAGCAATCATTTCACTGAGAAATCATTTTATCACGTCTTTACCACAGGCTTTCTCTGATGGTAGTGGTGCAGTAGAGATGGTGAATGCATGTTCTTGTTACGTATCTCTAGAAGTTGTTTTGCATAGTGCTACATGAAACAGAGGTGTATGAAAACTAGGATTCGTTAGTATACTGTCTTACAGATTCTCAATCTTATCCCAGTTGATTTTTCCATACTGTTGTGTGCAGTCATGTTGGACCTGTAATTTTTTATGACACTCTATATATTGTTTTTTTTCAGCTTTATTCATTTAATAAATATTAAGTACCTACTTAGTGCTGGTTACTGGTCTTGGCACTTAATTTAAATGTTAGCAAATGATTAAACAATGGGTATTGTTTCAAATCCAAGTAAATGAAAATTCTGTGGCTGGTTGTGTAAGTGGTATGTATACATGCATACATGGGGGAGAGGGAGATGGCTCTCTTCTTTTCTGAGTAAAATCTGCCCAAGTTTCTAACTTAGTTGCCATTTTATGCTAAACACGTAGTACTAAAACAAACTTGTTCCTGAGATGTATATGCTAAAGCTCTGGATTTTATTTGATGATGAAATTCTAATTTTCCTTTCATAATTTCTTCATTTCATACTTTAGAATATAATGGTACTTTCAAAATCTCTGCATCTGATTAGGTTTGGGATATTGAACACTTCAGCACAATAATACATTTATTAGCCTTGGAGCATTTTAAATTTCACTGTGAAGTAGAAAAGAACTTTCATTAATTTTGAGACTGCTTTCAGAGTGTTATAATGGTGCAAATAATGTACCAAATTTTGCAAGTCACGCCGGATGCAGAAATATTGCTCTCCCTGATTAAACTGTCTCTTGCCAATGTGAAACTGACAGCCAGTTTTCAGCAAATCCTGATCATTTTTATCTGTTTTTCTGTTCTCTCATCAGGCAGCAGTGTGGTGTTCTATTGGCTTGTGTTCCAGTTTTCATGTACCTGCCCTGGTTTCTTTCAGTTGAAATTTGATGTAACCGGTCTTGCTGCCCCAACTCAGGCCCTTGGATTCCATGCGCTTCTCTCTCCATCTGTTCTGTGCTGACTGTCAGTGGACACTGTTGCCCTTCGCTGGGTAGAACATCAAAACCTTGACAGTCTGTGGCTCCTGATTCCCTCATGGTAGGCAGGGCATGGAAGGGATGTAGACTTCTTAGACAGCCACTTAGAAGGTCTCTGAAATTCCCCAAAGTGTAACATGAAAGGCAAATAGCAAAGAAAGTTGTAGAGCTCAAAATAAAGAAGAGGGATAATTTAATGTTTTTGGCTCTGAATCTAAGGACAAACACTACAGAGTTAGATGGTAACACATAAAATCATCTCCTTAATGTTTTGAGGGTGGGGTGGGAGGAGGAGATTAAAACTTGTTTTTAGGCACTAGTATTAAAATGTCAGTACTGGGGCTGGGGATTTAGCTCAGCGGTTCTGGCGCCTGTCTTGCAAGCGCAAGGGCCCGGGTTCGATCCCCGCTAACCACATACCATACTGGGCATGGAGACTCACGCCCAGCAGCAACCAGTACCACATACCACAGTGCCAGGCATGGTGGCTCACGCCTGTAATCCCAGCACTCGGGAGGCAGAGGCAGGAGGATTGCTGTGATGTGAGTTTGAGGCTGAGCTCAGGGCCAGCCTGAACTACAAAGCAAGACCTTGTCTCAAAACAAAAAACAAAGAACAAAAAACAAACAAACAAAAAAATGTCAGTACTGCCCCAAAGTCTCTCTCTCTCTCTCTCTTTTTTTTTAAAATGAGGAACTGAGTCTATGTTATTTCATGGGCAGAGGGACTGGGATTAAAGTGTTTGGCGGTCTCAGGTGCTCTGCTGGGCAGTTTGAAGAAATTTCTCTTTCCTTTGCCTTCGCATCCTCTTTGAATTCTTTTAGCTCTTGGCGCTGGCTCTCCTCAGGCAGCTGTAGTTCTCTCTTGCACTTTACGACAGAACTTTCAAACCACTCGGCCTGAATGGAGATCCACAACATAGCCACAGGGAAAGTGAGGAACAGAGTCATCCGAAACACCTCCATCTTCACCCCATCTCGCTTCCCAAAAGTCTCTTAATGCTTATAAAATAACCATTTTACACAGAGTGAGCAATGACCCAAGTAAAGTTTTAAACCCATTTCATAGATTATAATATAAAATACGTAGCACTGTGGATGTTAAAACCCATGCCATTACTAGCCAAAAAAAGGCTATATTTGTTGATAATGTACAAATCAGTATTTTACACTTACTTTTAAGTCATACATAAATGAACAAATGAATAAATAAGCAGTCTTTCAGTATGTGTCAAAACAGTAAGAGGAAGGCTACAGTCTTCCTGGAAAAAAAATCTGCTATCATAGATTACACGTTACCTAGAGAGTTTTAGCTATTTTTTCACTTATATCCCTCCATGTCAGAAGTTTTGAGATAAAGTCCAATCACTGAGTTTCTAGTGATGTTAAGTCCTGACTTGGGCATGTCAAGCGCACAGCATTGGAGGGAAGACTGGAATGGAAAGTTGTAAATACTCTAAAAGGGAAGACACAACTTTAAAAAACTGCTGGGAAACAACGGTAAAACCTAAACTCTTCCTAGAATCTGTGTTCTCACCTTCAGAATAGCTGTTGAGCTTTTAAGCAAACCCACAGTCAAAGTTAAGCCCTCTCCAGGAAGCCGCAATCTCTTTCCAAACAAGGGCAGGGGAGTGTGACTGTTGTCGCCCGCAGTCGTCTCCGGGGGAATCGGTAGCAACCCAGGAAGGGGAGGTGCGCCCCAAGTTGACGAGACGGTGCCAAATGCCAGCGGCTCGGGTATGGAGAGGGAGGCGCCCCTTTGGACGTGAGCGTCCCTGCCAGAGCTGCGCGCACACAAACGGAAACCACCAGCCGCCCCGAAGTGAGTCAAGTGATGAAATCAAGACCGCGCGGGGAGGAAGCTCCTGGCCGGGCTGGGACCGAGCCGCGGAGACCTGCCGCGGAAGCCACGCCAGCGCGGGATACTGCGCGTGGGGCTGCCCTCTGCCCGGCGGGCGCGCGTGGGCCCCGACCTCCGGCGCCCGCGGCTGTGTCCCGGCGACGCGGCAGCCACGCCGGGTGGGCACGGTCCGCGCGCGCCTGGCGGCCGGTAGCGGACGAACGGAGGGCGGCCGCGGGCGGCCTCACCTGGCGCCGCAGGTACTGGGCGGGGCCGCGCAAGCGCAGAGGCCCGGGCGCGGCGCGCTCACCTGGGAGCCGGGGCGGCGGGGCCGGGCGGGCGGCGGAGCGGCCGCGGGAGCCCGGGGCGGAGGGCGGCAGAGCGCGGCGGAGCGGGCAGAGTGGCCACCGCGGCCACAGCACGAGGCCCCGGCCACCTGCGCCCGACCCGGCCCGCCGCCGCGTGGCGCCGCCCAGCAGGTGAGCGGCCGATGGTGGGAGGCGCGGGCGGCCACGGTTGCCGGGCAGGGCCCTTCGCCCGCGGGAAGACGCCGGGCGGGGTCGGGGTCGGGTCGGGGTCGGGTCGGGGCCGGGGGCCGGGGTGGGGCCGTCCCTCCTCGCTAGGGATTCCGCAGGGTGGGGCTGCGTCCGCAACTTTCCCAGCAGCCGGACGGAAGGTCCCGGTGGCGGTGACCTGTGCGGACCTCACTTTGGGGCGCGCTCGGTGCCCGCGCGGCTGCACCCACTTTCCGTGGGTCGTGGAGTTCAGCGCCCTACGCGCGGGGAGACGCGGCCGCACCTCTGCGCCCGCCGGGCTCCGCCGACGACCTGTTGACTTGGCGACCGCGCATCCCGCTGCGGTTGCCCGTGGCGTCTGACTCAAAGATTCAAAAAAACTTTGTCTTAGGATCCGGCCACGTCGGAACCTGGGTGTGCCAGGCCCAAATTCCTCTCCTGCCTAATTAGCCTTTTTCTGGAGCCTACGAATTAAGGGTGAAACTGACCCTTGCCTTAGTTAGGCTTTTATTTTCTGCTCTCCAAGTCGGCAAAGAACACTTTCTGGTTGGGCGCCCCACCAAGTTATCCATTCCTCTCAGCTGTACAGCACGTTAATGCAACTTTACTGCCGAAGGTAAAGGACGTGATGAAGATATTTAAAGTCCGCTGTTAGAATCAGAAAGTGACTTTAATTTGAGAATTTCTGACTCTAGGAAAATCTGCTTCTTTTATTGTAGGATTTTTTTAAATTTTTAAATTTTTTTTTTTGAGTTTGTGGCTAAAATACATTAGGTTTAAAGAACACCCTGCAGTTACATTCGTTTGAATTTAACTTTTACTGTTAATAGCTCCTGTAGTGTACGTGTTAAACATTCTGAGCAGCTAGCTTATTTGTATCAACAGTTGTTCTTTTCATATTATTTAGCCCATTATTTTTCCATATAATTTCTCACGGTAAATGGCAATTCCACCCCTTAAGTATGTTTAATTCTCGCTTTGGTAATTTTTAAAATATATTTTAGGTTGGACATTTAACCCCAAATCCCTTATATATATTTGTTCTTCTCAAAAGTCTCGTGTACTCTCGTAGTATTGTCTCCCTATAGAGAAATAAATCCCTAAATATTGTTTAAAATTAGAATAGGTGTTGCTGTCTATAACTTGGATATTAATTTTAATAATATAATATTAATTTTCATCGGTTATTAGGCAGCTGTTGTCAAACTGTTCTTACTTTGAGGGAGAACCGTGTACTGGAGTAACAAAGTCCCTCAGTATCTGTAAGGGCCTAGGTGCTTCCCTATATTAAGATAATAAGGCCCTAAGGAATCAGAAGTTCCTTTATTCTTAGCATTCTTAAACTTCCCTTCTTGCTTTGAATATCCAGCCTGTCATTAAACTGAAGCTGACAGGTATCCTAACTTCAACTCGCTCTGCAGGTTGGTGCTAGAGATGGCATATTATTCCTGTGATTCTACTCCTCTGTCCTTGCTTTTCACCACCCACATTCTCACTCATTGGAAGATGTTTATCTTTTTTTCTTTCATGTAGTTTGTAGGGCTTTTGTAATTAGAGAAGAGTCCATTGTTCTCTGTCCAGCTCTGATTTACCTTCATTTTTGTGTGTCCAAGTGATACTTGTTTCCTGGGGATGTGGTGAGGCCTTTGTGTTCCTTTTCTGTTCGAGGATCACATGCATACTGGAGATGCCATGTGGACTGAAAACTTTAATCCTTTCTTAGTATTTCATAGCCACAGTTAATTTATTGAGCCAACTTGAACAACATTATTTATTCTTTTGATTTTTTATGATATTGGCTTAAAACATATTTTATAAGGCAGTGGCCCAGTGTCTTCCATCCATTTGCAGTACTTTAGATTTCGGTTTCAGGCACATTTCTTTAACAGCAGTATTTTTAAAACTGCAATTCTTGGTTGAAAAAAAAAGCTTTCAGTACCCTCTAGTGTGTGCATATAATAATGAAACAAGTTGCACAAGCATCCTCACAATGTGAATGTTCTTTATTGTTTTTCAAAATTGGCCTTACACTAGATTCATTTTATGACAACAGTATGCAAACGGTGTTATTGTATTAAATTTACATTTGTGAGACTCATTTTTCTGCCAGTTGTCTGCCTATCTCTCATACATGGATATACCCACACAAGAAAAATTACTTTTTTTGTAAAATTATTTTGTAATCCTAATTAAGTATCATATTGGGAGGCTTGAGGCTGTATGACCTTGGTGTTAGATTGAACCTCTCATACCATAAGACTGCAATATCATTGCACAGATTCTCAGTGTATTTGGGAAAAAAAATTTGTAATATTTTTCTGAAGGAGTTTTGATGGGAATAATTATCAAGTGAAAATTTGAGAAAGAAAAATAATTTAATGCACTCTTTTCATTCAAATTTTTATGGCTGGGTTCTGAGTTTTGGATGGAAGTCTGCAAAAATTATGAGAGAAAAATATAACCTGCATTGTTATTTGTTTGCTTCCTTTTTTTCTTCTTACTTTGAGACAAGGTCTTGCTAGATTGCCCAGGCAGACTTCAAATTTCCATCCTCCTGCATCAGCCTTGTTGGTAGCAGAAATTACAGGTATATTCCACTTGTCCCACAGTATTTTATACTTGTATCATTTTATGAAAAGGTGTAAGATTTGAATTATGGGAATCATATCTCCTCCCGAAAAAGACTAGAATGAGAGATTACTTTGGTTCCCTAATTAATCTGCAGAGATACCATCCGGGAAGCTATGGTTAAATAATTAAATCTTCACACATGCTTTCAACGTTGACATTTTCACATTCATAGTTGTAGGAACTTCGAAAGAAAATATCACCTAATTCTTTAGGAATTATTAATACTTCAGTCATTGTCAGATATTTTCAGTTCTCTGGTCCATAATATTTTTGGAATGATAGATTTTTTTATAGTTGTAAAAGCTTATTGAGAAGCAAGGAGGTATTTTCAATTACCTGTTCAATTATTCATCAAGTTAATATCAGAATGATTCATAGTATATAATTTGGGTAATTTTAACATAATTTTTGTATTGTCAGTAGCAACACTGGATTCAGATCAGTTCCATCAACGACAAAAGAACAAAGTGCATGAAATTATTGCACAGAAAAGACAACTATAGCCAGAACTTCTTGAGTCATATTCTGGATTGGGTGCATATTTCTGGCATTTATAGAGTATTTTGCCAAGTGTACTTTTCTCTGTAATATCTGCAATTTCTAATTGTCAAAATTGAAATTGTTCATCTATATACTTGCCTACTGGGCAGCTTTAAATTATTATAATGACATGTGTACCAGGATCTTCTCTCCGTCAAACTGTTTTACTCCCTGTGTTCTGTCTCTGCATGCTATTATTTTTTATATCAATACTTAAGGCACTCATCCATTCTTATCCATAATTCCTAATCAACCTCTAAAAACAGACAAAATGGATTCATTTGTTGGCACAACTTAACCTCAGTTTGAGCAAAATCTGAATGAACTATCAAGAAGCCATCACCTACCCACTCGGTGCGTGGTGTCTTACTTTAGGAACACCAGGTCTCGTTATGTCAACTGCTGAGGCCTTGCTAGAGTGTATCTGAGCCAAATAAATGTGCTGAGCATGGTGGCTCATGCCTATAATCCTAGCACTTGGGAGACAGAAACAGGAGGGCTGCTGAGTTTGAGGCTTGCCTGGGCTACATAGTGAGTTCAGGACCAGCCCGAACTACAAAGCGGGACCCTGTCTTTAATAAATAAATAAATAAATAAATAAATAAATAAATAAATATGAATCTGGGCCCTTACCCTGAGTATCATGTCAGAAACCTGGAGGTCATCTTAAACTATTTTCCTGGCCTGAGCCCCCACACACATTGAATTTGCAAGTTTCTTAGTCCCAGACTTCTCAGCCTCAAGACTGTGAGCAGTAAATTTCTGTTTGTAAATAACCCATTCCAAAGTATGTTGTTACAGCCAGTGCAAATGGGATGAGCCAGCAACCATCAGACCAGTGAGCTGGCTCAGAAACTTGTATCTCTTCTCCCTCTGTAACCATTGGCTCTTGACTAAGTTACCACAGCTCCTCCTAACTGGTATCTGAATGGATATTCTTGTTCTAAAAATCCTTCCCCAGCAGATCCCTGAAGTGTGAATTTTTTTTGGTAATGTAAACTGGAATCACTCTTTTTTTCTGTAATCTTTCAGCAACTTTCCATAGTTCTCAAGATAGAACCTATGATCCTTAAAATTGCCCCACAAGATCTGACTCATGCTTTTCTCTGAATTTATCACTGAACGAACCAAATTTTTTGGTCTAACTACAGATTTCCCTTTTTTTTTTTTTTTTCTTTTTTCCTGTGTGCTATCCTTTGCATTCCTCACTTCTAAGAATACCATTTTTTCATTTTGTTTTTGCCACTGAAAGTCATTTTTGTTTTGTTTTTTGAATTGAAGTCCCATGTGTGGGCTAACCTGGTCTCAAACTCCTGGGCTCTATTGATCCTCTCACTTTAGGCTTCTGAGCGCTGTGTCCCTGCATCCAGCTGCCTCTAACTCCTGATGGTTCTTAAGCTCAGTTGAAGTCTTACTGCTTTTGGGAAAGTGTAGCTGGTGCCTATCCTTCCATGTCTACCTGAGCTGGGCAAAGACCCTGTGCATCTTTCTATTATATTTTACACATGTGATGTAGATCATAAGCTACCTCTGTACCTGGCTCTGTGTTTATGTGCTTACATGTGACATATGATGAAAAATGCAAGGATCAACTGAAAATGACAGGAGTGATGGGATAAGTATGTTTAAAGAGAGGGAGTATTTTGAGGATGATTAATGGCTATATGACTTCTACCATAAGAAATTTTAAAAATTTAAATATTCACTGTATGGTTTGATTAGACCATTAGCATCTACATATTTTAAACTACTTCTAAAGCATGTAGCAATTAATTTCAAGCCTACTTGTAGAGTAAAAAGTGTTACAAGTCAGTACAGACAGAAACATCAGGAAGTGACCAAAGAAACTCAGAAGTAGGAAGCATGTTCCACTGCATTCTAATTAATTTGAGACTGCTGTTATTTCTCATATCAGTTCTGTGTTATTTGGGGGGTCATCTGGTCCAGATCCAAGATCTGGATCTCATCATTTAGAAGTGAAAACTGGACTTGTGATTGAAATGTCTTGCAGCTTTTGATTATAAATATTTCTCAATTGAATATCTTACTCAGGCTGGCGAGCCAAAATAGGCAATTTTTACTTTAAAAAAAAGCAAGAAGCACAGCAACTACCCCTCCCACCACCCATGGCAAAAGATGAGCTGAGGCTGGTCAAATCCCTGACTAGTCCTTCATGATGCTCTGTCAGATCTATTTACAAAGTAAATTAGATCTGTCCTCTTTTCTTTTCCATTCCTTTCACTCTCATCATTCCTTGCCTGTTCCCTATTCATCTCTCTGGATTCTTTCAGGTTCCTGTCTGAGTGGCTTCTTACTCATTCAGAGTGATATTTTTCAAAATATTTGGCCATGGTAACACCTACTTAAAGTGCTTCATCACACTTGGGTTAAAGCAAACTCCTTATCATGGCATAAGGCTCAGTATGATTAAGCTGCCCTTAAGCTTGTAGGACTCTTATCATTACTCTGCTCTGGCCCTACCAGTCTTTTGTGTCTTGCCTTCAGATTTTTATAAGTGTCTCTGCCTATAATAGAATTTTCCCTCCCACCTTGGCCTATCCATCTAACAAACCTTCAGGTTTCAATTTATGTACTTCAATTTAGGAAAATTTAACTTAATAGATACTGGTTTAATGTGTAAGAGAAATAATTTGATGCTGCATTTATTTTTTGATATACTTAACTTTTGAAAGTAATATATTGGGAAAGGTGAGGAAATTAATAGTGTCAGATTTAAATTTTTTTTTAGAACAGAAGTTAGCAAAACCATGGCTTCTGGACAAAATTTGGTACAACACCTATTTTTGTGAACAAAGTTTAATTAGAATCCAGCTATTTGGGGGCCGGGGATTTAGCTCAGTGGTTCCAGCGCCTGTCTTGCAAGCGCAAGGACCCGGGTTTGATCCCTGGTAACCACATAACAATACTGGATGTGGAGACTCACGCCCAGCAGCAACCAGTACCACATACCACATACCACAGTGCCGGGTGTGGTGGCTCATGCCTGTAATCCCAGCACTCGGGAGGCAGAGGCAGGAGGATTGCTGTGATGAGTTTGAGGCTGAGCTCAGGGCCAGCCTGAACTACAAAGCGAGACCCTGTCTCAAAAAAACCTAAAAAAAAAAAAAAAAGAATCCAGCTATGTTCAGTCATTTATGTATTGTCATGTGCAAGTGCTTTCTATGACCATATGATTGAATAGTTACCCTACGCAACATATAGTCTGCATTGAAAACTATGTTCTGACTGTCTCTTTGTGGAAAATTGACTGACACTTTTTTGCAAGGTAAGGGGAGATGTGAAGTGTGAATGCCAAGTAAACTGTGGCTAAATGCATAGGAAGGTGAATGCAAAGTGATGGCAACAGAGCAGGTGGTCATTCTCCTTGGCTCTTTAGCTTACCCATCCTTTAATATTCTTGGCACTTTAAAGAAAGTGACTGGAAGAAATTACCCTCTGCTTATTGGTTTTTATATTTCTTGAGGAAAAAATGAATGCTTGGCTGACTGTCTTATGTGCATTCTGGATGCCCGTCTCCTCATTACATTCCATAAAAAGGCCCAGTAGATATTCCATTCACTAAGATATTGAGAAATATGTTAGTGAGGGAACCTTGCATCTGTGAAAAAACTTGTGGTTGCTTACCTTCTGGGAATTAAAATTGGCTTCCTGATTTCATTGGAGAGATGGTATCCTATTGGCAGAATGTAAGTGGCAATAAGCACTTTAGGACAAAAGATAAAGGAGGCACATCTTCCAAATTGAAAGCAGGACATAGCTCTCAGAAAGCTTTATCCTGCAGATGTTTCTGGTAGCTGAGGCCATCTCCCTTTGAACGACTCCTGTGGTAGCTAGTGAATGAAATAGATGTTCAGCACTACAGTATCGCTCCTGTGCAGAGCAGAAAAATACTGCAGCTCTGACAGCAACAATTTCACTTTAGTTGTGATAACCAGGAGTCTCTGGCTCACTCAGTTTCCAGAGCTATGCTAATTTGCACACCCAGAGCACTTTCTCTAATGGACCAAGAGCCATTTGCTAGAGACTGATGTGATGAAAAGGAAATACAGAAGGAGCAATTTACTCTTTACACTGAGTGGAGTTGGATTCACAGTGGATCCAGATGACCAGCAAAGGCACTCTGTGCTTATTTCCTCACTTCCTCTGTGTATACTTGGAAGAGAAATACTGGATAACTGGCACAGTCTGTTGACTCTCGATCATGTGCTAGGAGAGTGAGGGGTAAGATGTTAGAATCCTCATCTCTAGGATAGTAAGTTAGAAGTAATAACATATCCCGGAGCACATCACTGAGGTTGATGTCACATCCCATATAGGAATTATGGCACTGCCACGTCCCCACTAAACTCACCTATTATGCCTGTGCAGAAGTTGTATGAGTCTTAGAAAATGCTTATGGACTGTCATAAACTTAATCATGGAGGGACACTATATGAAGTTGTCAGCCCACTGTGATATCATTTTCATAATATAGCCCCTGGCATTATGTAGCTTTTGACTTGGACATTACCTTTAGTCCATGCTAACTCAAAGTGACCAAGGAGAGCAATTTGTTTTTATCTAACTGGTCAACATTGTCTCTTCACAGTCTTGCCTGAGGGTTAGGTCATTCTCTTATCCTAGAGATCTTAATCATTCTACCATTCCATCAGTCATCACACTGGTTCACTATACTGATGTATTACATTGATTGTATTTGATGAACAGAACACAGCAAGTAGTTTAGATATCTCGGTAAAGCATATGAAAACTAGAAGATGCTAAATCATCTCCACAGAATTGCAGAGACATTGCATTTCATTAATATTTCTGGGCATTCAGTGCTCCTTTCTGGGTTGACAGACCTTTATAGATTTGGGGAACAGGATGTGTCACATTTGAATATGCTCCTTTAGCCTATGCAGAGAGTAACTCAAAGGCTGTCAGTTTTGAATGATGACCAGAGTGAAAAAAAGAAGGGTGTGCAGTATGTCCAAGACTCAGTGTGAGCTCTGCTATCACTTCAGCTTTTGAGTCTAACAAATCATTTGATTCTGTTAGTGCCTCTAGTAAGTAAGTACTCTGTGTAGATGCTCTGGAAAAAAACCAATACCACAAACAGTAAAGATCTGTAGGTTTTTGAAGTAAATTTATCCCATCTTCAGATAACACGCGACCCTTTGATAAAAAGCTCCTGTTGCCACTAAGTAGATGCTGAATGCATACCCATAGGTTACCATGTGGCCAAAGCTTCCTGTCCCTGAACGGATATTTCTTACTGATCTAGCTAGAGGTTATCCATGCACAGTAACGATCTATCATCAGGTAAAAATGAACTATGAGAAAGAAGCCTGGAAAATACATGTCAGTTACCTGAGTGAGTGGACCCAGTTTCTTCAAGACCAGCTCTTTACATGATTTTTTCCAGTGCTGCTCACCTGTAGGGAAGTCTTCTCTAGGTTGGCACCCTCTACTCCTTGTTATTTCCCCAGGGCTTGACTCAGCAGTTGTGATGTGCCCTGAAGCCACTGATACTGTGGATCAGCCCTGCAGCCCAGGCCATGTTTCTTCAGATATACTCTCAAGACCCACCTGTGTACAGTGGGAGTCCTCCAGGATTGGGTGTTTAGAGCACTGGCTGCCAAAACTTCCATCCTAGGGACCTAGTCCACAGCGGCCTTGCACAGTGCACTGGCCTCCCTGCAAGAACCCTCCCCTTCCAGCAGCCAGCAGTTTTTCTCAACATTGTATCTAGCTAGTTCCAGGACTCCCTCTTTTGGCCTCTTTTGGGTCTGCTGAGGGCAGACTTCCAGCAGGTTCCACCAGGCAAGTTCCCTGCCTCTGTTCATTCCATCACTTTAGCCGTCTATCTCCCATTCTTTTTCCTTCAGTGAGCCCTATCGTTTGGTTCCCTTTCTTAGTTGCTCTTGAATCATTGTTTTCCAATGCTCCTTCATTGGAAGGAGCTGCCGCTCATCTCCTTAGTATCATAGTCACTGGGGGTGGAAACTTGTGATTTATGTCTGTCATCTCCAGATTATGGAAAAAAATCATTCATTTCTTTCTATTCCATCCATTTAGGGAAGAACTATCAAATTTCATGTTCACTTGAAGATGTGTTCCACTTCCGATGAGCTTTAAGGTCAGTTAAAGGTCAGGCCCGACCTTTAACTGACCTTCCTGCCTCTCTCTCCTCTCTCTCCTGCCTTTCTCTTCTGCCACCTCTGCTGTACTTTGGGCCAGCCACATCTTTTCTTGCCTCTCTGCTTTAAGATCAGCTATTTGTGCTTTTCACTCTTTTCCAGTTGCCTAAGATTCACTAACTTTCAAGGTTCTGCTGGACATTATCGTCCCTGCGGAAGTCCCTCAGCACTTCTCCATCTTTTAAGCTGTTTCCATAGTCTCCTGTCATAGCATGTATGGCACAGCTTCCTTGCTTGACTTGCCAGATTTTATCCTCCTCTGTTTCTTAAAGGTAAGGACCATCTTTAGTTTTGTAAGCCACAGCCTCGAGCAACATTTGACAAGTAAGAAACTGTCCAACTACAATTTTATGGTTCTGTGACTCTATATGAAGATTTTAAGGGAAAAAATGCAATGTGTCATTTTATTCTTCACATGAAGTTCTTAAAACAAAAGTTCAGAAATATTTGAATTTCATATTTATGGAGAATATAAATCCAACTGAGGTATTCTGAGATGCTGTGTTGTCTGTTCCATACTGAAAAGAATATAGAGTATTCTAATCAGAACAAATATAAGAACTAAAGGGCTGGGGATTTAGCTCAGTGGTTTTGGCACTTGCCTTGTAAGCTCAAGGGTCTGGGTTCAGTTCCTGGTAACCACAAACAACAATGCTGGGCATGGTAACTCACACTCACCAGCCATAAGTAGCACATACCACAGTGCTGGGCATGGTGGCTTACTCCTCTAATGTCAGCGTTAAGGAGGCAGAGGCAGGAGAACTGCTATGAGTTTAAGGCTCACCTGGGCTACATAGTGAGCTCAGGGCCAGCCTGAACTACAAAGTGAGACCCTATCTCAAATAATTAAATAATTAAATAAATTCTCCCTATCTTATTTATGCTGTTTAAAATTTTCTGTAAAATGCAAGTTAATCCATTTTAGAACTTGCTTTTCCTATTTTAAATTTAATGATAACTTTGAAAGAGATGCTAAATAAATAGTAAAGTTAGTTTTTACTACTCCAAATGACCTTTCTTTCATGTTGAGGCTTTAGGGTCAGTAAGCATTTTGCCAGCCCTTTTCCCGTCTTCTGCTTGCTTGGCTGTCATGGTGCGCTGTATGCAGTCCCAGCCTGGGACTGAAAGCCTTTCACCATTTATCCTTTTAGACATCACAAAGAGTGGCCTTCACTTGGATCAGTCTGTCCTCAGCATCCCGATGTTGCTTTTCCTTTTGCTCATGTTGATTCATATTGATGTAATATACTTGTTGCTCTGTACTGAAAGTCAGTGTCAGGCAGTATTTCATTACTGCATCAAACCAATTTCTGCTTTTTGAACCCTAGAGACCTAGAGACACTCAAGAGAAGGAAATGTATTTTCTTTTTGCTATTACATTTTATATGAGCTTGAGCTATTGAAATTAACTGTTATATAACCAAAACCTAAATGCTCTTGCTTTTCTTTCTGGCATCTGTCTGTCAGGATTCAAGGTGCTGTCAGATGAGGAAATTTCAGCAGCATACATGCTTATTGGTGAAGCCACTGTGTTATTTTACTTAGTTTAGTTGGAGTACTGGTGCACAGGTTAAGGGAAAATGGCATCAATGAAGAGATGCATAGGTGGATATTTGGTTGTCTATGTCCTAGCTTTCCTGTAAATCTCCCCTGCAACTTCTTATGACTTAAAGAAATACTGTAACTCCTTGGTTATCAAGCTAAGACATTTTTTTTCTTAACTCAAAATATTCTTGTAAAATAATTTTAAATGTATCATATAGTAGATGTTACCAGAGTTAATAATGATGTTGGAGTTGTTGGAGGTTTGTTTGGGGGCTATTTTTGAGATATTATCTGACTTCATAATTCAGGCTGACTTGAAGCTCATGTAGCAGCCCAGGCTGGACTTTTACTTCCAATGATCCTCCTGTTTCAACCTCCCTCATGCTGGGATTGTAGGCAGTGCTGCTGACAGCCAAGAAAAAATAAGTGTTTTATTTTTATTACTGGAGAGAAAGCCTTAATATTTTACAACTCTAATAGATACAATTGTTTTTTTCTAAAGTGTAATTTTCTTGAGTTGAAGGGGAAAAATTTGGGATTCTTATTAATCATATGAATATATTGTTGGTTGAATGAATTATTCCATGCTTATAGGAATGAATAGCTACTAATAACATATATTATTTCTATTTATAGGTATTACTGTTTAAAGAAACTTTCTTGTGAGCAAGTATATGATAAAAATTATAAGTAACAGAGGAACCTTTAACTGTTATTTGTCATGAAACAGATTGATGTCAGAATGGCTCACCTAAAGCGACTAGTAAAGTTACATATGAAAAGACATTACCACAGAAAGTTCTGGAAGCTTGGTGCAATAATTATTTTCTTCATAGTAATTTTGATCTTAATGCAAAGAGAAATGAGTGATCAATATTCCAAAGAGGAATCAAGAATGGAAAGAAACCTGAAAAACAAAAACAAGGTGTTTGATTTAATGTTAGAAGCTGTAAACAATATTAAAGAAGCAATGCCAAAAATGCAGATAGGAGCACCTGTCAGGCAAAACATTGATGACCGCAAGAGACCCTGTCTGCAGGGACATTATACAGTGGCAGAACTGAAACCTGTTCTTGACCGCCCGCCTCAGGATTCTAACGCACCCGGAGCTTCTGGCAAAGCTTTCAAGACAACCAATTTAAGTATTGAAGAGCAAAAGGAAAAAGAAGAAGGAGAAGCAAAACACTGTTTTAACGCTTTTGCAAGTGACAGGATTTCTTTACATCGAGATCTTGGACCTGACACCCGACCGCCTGAGTATGTTGAAGATTATGCATTCTTTATGGTTTATCACCAGGGGTTTCAGTGGACATGAATTAGTTAAGAAATGTGCTTGTTCCTCAGCTACTGATGCAGACAATCAGGAAATACTGTTGATTCAATCTATTGTATTCATTTTTGCTTGTAATTACTGAAGCTAAGTGTCTTGGTTGGTGAGTTCTGGATTTGACTTTGAGGTACAAGAAAATCGTTGATTCTTGAGTGTTGTAATTCCTTTATTTAGGAAGAAATACTAGCTAAGTTTTATGGAAAATGTCAGAAATGGGGGAATTGTTTCCATTTCTTTGTGTATTGCTATAGAATAGAAATATTTTAAAAAATGTGCCAAGATTTTGGAGCTATTATAGTTTACAAAGTCAGTCACAGGCTTTGTGACTTTTTTTCAGTACATAATTATATCTCAAAATGCTTTATGATTTGTAAGCTTTCCTTAAGGGCAGAATGGTTACAATTACTGTTTCCACTATGATTTTGAGTTTTGTTGATTAAGTTATCATACTTGTAGCACTGGCTCCCTTTAGCTATGGAAAAGCTAATATTTGTCATAATTGAGTCACCTGGAATGTGTTTGTCTGTACTTTGTGGTGTTTTGATTAATATTCTCTGTGTGCTTAACCATTTTGTTATCTACATAGTACTGCTCAAATGCTGTCTTTAAATTGTAAAGGCTAAAATGAATTCGAGCACTCTCAGGCCATCAGTGGCTTTTTGTGAGCACAAGATAGACGAATAGGAAGCAAACAATGCTATGTATTTTGCTTTTTGGTTATGACAGATTACTTTTGGCAGCCATACTGAAGAAAAGAGCTTTTTGTAGAATGGTGTATTGTTTCATTCAGATTTTTGTAGATGTATGATTATGAATATTTACTCTAATATATGAATCCTTTAATATTAAAATTGTGGAGGTTAGATTTCTGTCACTGTATTTTGATCTGTTTAATCTAAAGTCAAGTTGCTCAGAATCAGTATGTGAGAAAAAAAATCCGAAATGAATGTCTATAAAATATTTTAGCTCTCCTAACAGATCATGATGTAGTTCCATTCTTGTGCTAGTAGATTCAAATACAGTAGCGTATTTTATTTATTTTAGTAATAATCTTGGTTGAAAAACAGTTCACATAAAAATCAATTAGCATGATTTTGTTCTTTGAAATGATATTAGTGGAAGGTAAGGTTTTATGACAGCATTAAGCAGCTACAGCAATATTTAATACTGTTAATTTTTAGTAATAAAACAACTAAGCACAGTTGACAACATTCTTATAGTTGTGAATTTACTTAATTTTGACTTTGAGTAAGAGTCTGTAGAAGTGATGAATTGTTTTATACTTTGAGTGTTACCTGTTACCAACAAAGAGCATGTTTTCTGAAGACTTGCTAGTCATTTTATAAGCTCATTAGTCATTTAGATTTAGTTGCTCTTGAAGTCACATGATCATGTGATTGATAATTTAAGCAAGTTTCTGTATGCCACATTTTTATTGGGTTAAAAAATATATAATATTTGGCAAAATGTATCAAGTAATATAAGAAATGATTTTAAAAGCATAAGTATGTCACACTAATTGTTTTAAAGTAAGTGAAATATCATGAAATATTTTCACTCTGTTAATGATAGAATGTAATATTTTATTATGGTGCCTCACACTGTATAATTTTAAATTATCAGCTAAGATCAGCAGATATCAGGTAAGCAAATAAATACTGCCTTAAATAGGGAAAGCTGTGCAAGATGAAAATGACAGGATTTTTAGTAGTGTGTTTTTGTGCAGTTTTATATTTTGCATCTTCAATTTTTTAAAAATTATTGATTCATATTAACTTAATGGCAAATAAAAATAGTAAAAAAAAAGTTTTAATCCTAAAATTCTCTTCCCTCCCTAAAATCCCTTTAAGAAAATAAGTCATGGGCTAGTTCTTTTTTTCTTAAATAAAAAAAGCCATGCTATATTATGGAGTTTTTTAGAATTTGACTCATAAACCTTTAGGTGTCTAAAATATGAATTTATGTTTAGCAATTCTATGTAATTAAGGTTCAGGTGTATATATAGTTTGTATTTGAACTTTTTAAAATATTTTTTTTCCAGTACTGGGGATTAAGTGAACTTTATTTTAAATAGTAGTTTATCTAACATTTAATTTAGAATAATTTGCTTTTATTCCAGAACATCAGGGAAATTATGATAATTTACTTCTAGCTATGCATTTATATTGCACTTTTAAATTATGAAGACATGAGAATGATCACTATACCTTCATCCTGTCCTTTTCCTTCTGAGTTTTGTTGATACTTTTGCTACCTTAAAGACTTGCTCTTGGAGAAGGATCCAAAGATAAACACATTGAAATCCAGTCATAAAGGAATTAAAATTAACAGGAGGGCTTACACTGTCCTCCCAGAGGGGTCTGCTGCTCCTTCTTACCCACTGGCTCTGAAAAGCAACTGATGGGTATTGTCTTGTATCACTGCATGTGAATGATTTACTTCCTTATCTTTGAGTTTGAGCACCAACACTTGATTCTTCACTTACATTATTTATTGTAGGAGAAGATTTGACCATGCAGGAGGATTTTATAGTCTTTTGTTCAGAACTGTACAGCAAGTAACAGGGTTTAAATGATTTTAGAAGTGCAGTTGCTTTATCTTTTCTGTAGACTACATGTGATGTAGATCTCACTGTTTTGAAACCTTCTTCTACATCACTCCCATTACCCTCACCCCAGTTCAGTGGGTGAGCAACCGTGGTCATCTCCACATCTCTAGTCACAAAGACAGAGCCACTAATACACAAATTGCTTAGAAAGATTATTTTCTTCAAGGAAGACATTGTTAAAAAAAACTGCATTCAGTTCAGACATGACTAATGAATACCACCACTCACGAATCTAGAGTACTTAAGATTTCTCAGTGCCTTTCAACCTGGAAGATGCTGATAGAAGCATAAGACTTTTCACATGGATTTAAGTATTTATTTTAAATTTCTTAAATATGTCCCATTAATATATTTTAAAATAGTAGATATTGTCTATGGCCATATCACCCTGAATGCACCCAATCTCATCTAAAATGCGAGACATTAATCAAACAGTAGGACAAAAACAATTTTTAAAACATTTGAAAAATGGTATTAAGAAGTTAGCTAATTGGCAGGGTGAGGTGGTGCACACTTGAAATGTGAGCACTTGGGAGGCTGAGACAAGAGAACTGTTATGAGTTTATAGCTTGCCTGGACTACATAGTGAGCTCAAGGTTAACCTGAACTGCAGAGGGAGACCTGTCCTAAAACAAAGAGTATACTTAAGGATGAGCATCATAACAACTTAGGTTTTATGAGAAGCTAATATTTCCTTTGGTTCTGTATAGATTAAAAGGAATTTATTAAATAAACTTAGAAAATAGTAAATACTTGGAAAATATACATTAAATACTTAAGAAAATATTTAATTTAAAATCTTTATAAAAATAAAATTTCACACATTAGGTTGCAAATGAGAAAAATGGGTGATTTTTGCAAGAAAATATAAAAATTTGGATTTTATTTGGTGTGGTAATGGTTTTTAATGTTTACCTATTATCTCTTTTGTAGTATTTTATTTGAAATGTTTTTTAAAAATCAATACTGTTGAATTTTACAATAATATTATAATTTTGTATTACTAGGCATAATCTCTCAATGACCATGTAAAAACTGTTTTGATCTATTTACATTTATATGATGTTAAGATTATTCTATAGAGAAAGAAACTATTTGCTCACTTTTCAATGATAAAGATAAATGATAACTTTAGCAACTGTATGGCTGCAAAATAAGGTAATTAACGTTACAATTGTCCTTCTACTTTGGCTTCTTCTAGATGTATTGAACAAAAATTTAAGCGGTGCCCTCCCTTGCCTACCACCAGTGTCATAATAGTTTTTCATAATGAAGCGTGGTCCACACTGCTTAGAACCGTCCACAGTGTGCTCTATTCTTCACCCGCAGTACTGCTGAAGGAAATCATTTTGGTGGATGATGCTAGTGTAGATGGTAAGAAAGCACAACTTAGACTGTTTCCCAAGTAAATCCATACAGTGGTGCACAAAGAATACTTTGTTATATAGTGCTCTTTATTATATAGTGCTCTTCTGCCATCTCAGAAGTTGACCTGAGATGTGTGTATGATGTATGAAAGTAGAATCTGAGGATGTATGTATTCATATATTTTGGAGTGCAGTGATGTGGGAAACACCATTATGTATGACTCCGTATCTCTCGGTGTGTGACACCTTCATCCGAAGGCACTGTGACAGGAAGAGCACAGGTGACAGCTTGGAGTCAGGCTGCCTTGATTTGAATATCAGTCTTGTTCTGACCAGCTGTGCAACTAAGTTTCCTGATTGATAAATTGAAATTTTACTATATTCCATCAAATTTAAGGTGTTATTGGTTGATGAATCCAAAAGAAAAAATAACCAGGTAAACCAATATGAAGTTCATTACAAAAAGTATCCAACTTTGTAACAGAATTGAAAACATACAGAAGTAGTACATAGCTCCTAGGATTGTTTTGAAAAATGAATGAGTTAATGTAAGTATCAGTTAATAAAGTCAACGAGCAATTAAAATTACTAAAGATGACTACAGTTTGCTCTATTCTGTCCAAAATACTTAATTCATACATACTTAAAATGAGGTCACACTAAATTACACTTTTTAAATTGGAATTACAAGGCTAATCTAATTTTCAAAATTACATGGGTTTTAAGTACAAAGAGATTATCTCAATGATTGCTGCTTTTTCCTAAAGAAATTATTTATCGGTAGATTCCTAAATATCTTCTTCCAGATGTTCTTTTCTCATCCATACAATGAAAATATATGCATCCATCAGATCCAAAGGATTATCTGTTGGATTTTTAAAAAAATCAGTACTAAGGAATGAATCCAGGACCTTTGGAATGAACTATATTCCCAGCCATTGTTCTAAATTTTTGTTTTGAGAGAAGGCCTTACGGAGACTCTGAGTTGCCCAGACTGGACTTCAACTTCCAATTTTGATTCAGCCTCACAGAGTGCTGGGATTAGAAACATATGCCACAGTACCCTGCTACACTGTTACATTATGCACATGGGAAAGGGTAACTATTAAGCTATCTTTCATTAGTTGTAAGATGTATCCAGGTCCCAGACACAATAATAAGTGAATAAACTTGAAATTATTAACATCTTATTTAAACATCTCTACATACAATGCTAAAGGTTTCTGTAGTTTAAAATTAAACATTTTGAGTAAATCATAGTTATATTCTCAAGATAAAAGTATAGGCAGCATAAAATTGCTTAACCTCCAGTACTGAGGTCCAAAGCCAGGGAGGGCCAATGCACATCCCAATCCTTTTCCTTTTTTAAAAATTTATTCTGGGACATTTCTTATGAAGTTGCTCAAGGTAGCCTTGAATTTTTGATCCCCCTGCCTCAGCCTCCCAGGTAGCTGGTGTTATAGATGTGCACCTCTATACCTACCCAACACTAGGTATTTTTTTTTCTTTAACTTGGGTGTGAAACCTACCCTTCTATTGAAGTTTTATAATTCAAATCTCCTAAACTCAAAATCAGTACTATTGATCTCTGATTCAAATCTCTAATAGACACATTACCTCACCACTTAATTGTAATCAGCTGGTTCATGTACTCTTCCTGTCTGTTTTGAGTTTTTCTTTATTCTGCCTAATGGAACTACAGTCCATAGTGATGTCTGATTAGGTTCAGCACATCACTTAAAAACAGTGCTCATTATGCTAGAAATTTTTTCTTTGCTTCCTTGAGCACTTTCTCACAGATGAATTTCATTTTGTTTGATTTTCCAAGTGATAATGAGATAATAGGAATGTAGTTCACTTCCTATACCCTTCAATTGATTGTACTGTATTTAATTGTACAAAATCATTCAATTCAAGGAATTTAAAATGTTACTTGTAATATTCTTGTTTCAATCATTTCCTTCTTTTCCTTCTTTCTTAAACTATCTAAATAAGAATATGTTATGTAATGATCCATGTCAGAGAATTCATTTTAAAACTAATATTTTCACATAACATTGATATTAGCCAGTTTATTTTACTTTCAAAACTTAATTTTTAAGTATGATGATGAACTGGACATGTTTTACTGAACCATTCACTCTGTAGTATTACTTCCTGTTATGTTGCAGCAAATACTATCCTTGTCTTCGTGTCCCTATTGTTTGTGTTATACAGTTAGACAAGTTAGGACAAGTGAAACTGCTTAGTTAATTGATTTAAGTATTTTTATAATTATTTATAACATCTGACAGTAGATTTGGAAAAGTTTTCATAGAGAAAGTTATCTTTGGGTACTCCTGTAATTTGTCTTGTTGACACAGTCAAAGAACTATCAAACAAGCGCTCACTGTGGAAGGTGTGTCTCAAAGAAGCCTATGAAGTAGAAACTAGTCCCTGTTTCCAACTTGGGTGGGGAGAGGCCACATAAAATATGTAAATTGGTTAGAATAGGATTGTTAAACTCAGCGATGGTAAAATAAAAATATTTTCAGAGCCTAGCCCATGTGATAGGCCCTGTTTTATTTGAACAGTAATGTCTCATTTTATCTTCCCAGTAATTTCCTTTAGTAGTTAATCCTGTTATCTTCATTTTCTGTGCAAACAAACTAATGAACAGAACTGGTAAGACAGCTCACCTGAAGTCACAGAACTACATGGAAATGTGCCACCGAAGTTCAAGTGTATTTAACCTCCTAAAAGAAGAAGAGTAGAGATGGGATTAAATTTCAGGGTCAGATAAGAATTTACAGGAAGTTCAGAAGTCCTGGATAAATTTTTAAAACTTTAATGAAGTCAAGCAATGAGAGGTTTTATTGAAGGGATCTGTGGTGATTCCATTTTAAAAAATCAATCCCCATTAAAACCTTTAAAATGTTATATGTTTCTTCAAGGAGAAAATATTTATGCTTTTTCTTTATCAATTATAATACTGCATGCTTTAAGAGAATCATTTCACAGGAATTTGAAAGTGTCTAAAAGTTTACTACTATTCTGAGATAACAGTATTTAAATTTCAGTTTTTCAATAGGGTTTTTCCTGAAATCTCTCTTCTCTTATGAATGTTTAAACTTTAAATCAGCAGCTATTTTATTTGCATCCTTGTAGAACTGGAAAAAAATAATCATCACAGATGAGATCAGAATCATGCACAGTTCTTCTGAAACGTATCAGAAGCCCCCATCTGTCCCAGGATGCTGTTGACCATCTCATTTCCACATCTTTTCTACAGTATCGATGCTTTGGCCAAAAGAAGGCCATTTAAAGAACATTATTTACTCCACAAGCAATTGAGAACTTAGTGATGAACAACAGGCTTAAGATATTTAAAAAGATATGGTCAATGGATTTTTCTTTTGCCTACTGTCTCAACTTTTGCTTGTTATGTATCTCATCCAAACTGGAAAGTTGAATATTTTAAATTATGTACCTATTATTACAATTTTGCCTGTTTTTAACTTCCTGATTTACACGCTCTTTTCTACTTCCATATTTTTACTGGAAAGAAATCTGTCAGGAGTCTCCAAAGCTTCCAAAAATTTCCTGCTGACTGTAGAGATATTCCCAGACTCCTCTAGCTCTAGACTCTCCTATTGGTATTTTTCTTGACATTTTGGCTTTAAAGTATTTTGATCACTGCCTAAATATGAAAGAATCCCTCTGATACTTGGCATTTTCATTAAGATTTCCAGACTTAAAAGCCAAATTTAAAGAGTGTCAAATATCTTTTTGGCCAAGTCGTACTTCTTTCACTCTCATAGTCAAGCTCAGACCTCTATTTGCATTTCTGTAACTCCCAGGGTCTACTCTACTTCCATCTCTGTTCCCTCCAAACATATTACATTTATTCATTTAAAGTGTACAGGATACTCATTTGTTGCAGTAGTTAAATATGTATGTAGAGCTTTTTTCCCATTGAAGGATAAAGGTAAACATTTTAATCTTGCTGGAAGAACATGTGAAACTATTCACCTTATGGATTTGAAAGGATAATTACTTTGCGATCTCATATACTGTCTCTGAAAATAAATTGGAAATAATTCTGATTTATTTTTCTTTGCAGATTACCTACATGAAAAGCTAGAGGAATATATAAAACGATTTTCTATAGTAAAAATAGTCAGACAAAAGGAAAGGAAAGGTCTCATCACCGCCCGGTTGCTAGGAGCCGCAGTAGCAACAGCAGAAACGCTCACGTTTTTGGATGCTCACTGTAAGTATTCGTGTGCAGAAAGAGTGGTAACCTCTTCCCTCTCCTGGTCTAATTTAAAAGTTAGTCTTCTTTAGATGCCTGATTGCTGCTCTTGGACAGCAGTTTCGAGTATCCCGCAGTGCCAGTTGGTCTAAGCCGACAGTGGCTGTGTACAGGGATATCCCTGCATCTGTACAGAGCTCTCGCCTCCGTCACCCCAAGTCTCCTCAGCTTTCAAGGTCTCTAATGACCAGATTCCTAGTGAATTCATAACTGGGATTTTTTTTTTGGGGGGGGCATTTTGTTTGTAGGGGTTCATCCTATTTAAAAAGAAAAAAAATGTTTCTTATTATTCTTTATTCTTATATTTAAAATAAGAATTTACTTAAGTAAAATCAATGTTATCATTAAGCTTTGCCCTAGTCTTGCCTCTTTTCACTTTTATACTTCAGTTCTTTGTTTTTATGGAAGATTTGTGGACTCTTTCTTATGCCACACTGGAAATTTCCCTTCTCGACTTCTGTCCTTTCTATGACTATTGTTAGTTTTTGTTTATGTTGCTGCTTCAAGGTTTTTTCTTTCATTAGTTTAAATATCACTGTTTTTGGAGTCAGTGTATTATGGACTGGTTAGGTGTTAGTAAGTGTCACATAGTCCCTTAAGCTTTAAATTCAGTGGGTTTCAGTTTTTTGTTTTTATTTTTTTAAATGAATGTTTACCCTGGAACTTGTTGGCCCCTTAGTTACATTTGGCCCAGGAAAGGATTGGAAGCTTACACTAAGTACTGCAGAAGGGCTTTTAGATTTCTTTATAATTGACTCAATCCTTTAAAGCTATTGGACCTACTATTCTTTCAGTTCAAGACACTTAAAAATGATAAGAGATCTAAAGATGTTTTGCAAAGGGAAACACCATTCTTTTGCTAGTCCAGCATTCAGATGAGGGTAGACCAAACATTCTTAACCACCTGAGGAGTGTGTATGATGGTTCTCCTGGAGCAGAACTGCCAGAGTTTCCTTTGCATGGAGTCCAGAACAGGTTTGAACATATCTTGCCTGACCTCATTCTGTGTTATGTAGGTGGGTCCATGATCAGAATTCCTACTTTACATAGGATCACTTTCCATTAGGTTGAAGTTTTGAATGGCCCTTCTTGTCCAACTACCAAAATCAAAGTATTGCAAGACCTTGACTGAACTTTTGCCTAAGGCCCAGTGAGGGAATGAAGCTTTCAATGGCTGTCTCTTACTTAAGGGGTGAGAACAAGATCAATAAATCAGAATATCTTGGAGCTAGGTGAAAAGCTTCCCACTTTGAAGGGAAATAACATGTCATCAGAAGCTTATACAGATCCATATTTAGTTTCTTCTAGGAGAAAAAGATCATCATCCATAGGGAAATTTTCCTTGGTGCTCAGTCTTGCTTTTCCCTTTTATGTTCCTTGTTATCACGAGAAGTCTAAGAAGTCTTTCTTAGATCGATTATACATTTGGCCTCTGTAGTTTTTAATGTATTTTATGTATAAAATTTGCTGAATAGCAAATTTGCTTAAATACTCATCATATGAAGTGATGGATATGTTAGTAATCATTTAAAAAGGTGTATATACCCTAAAACATTATGCCATATGTCATAAATATGAAATTTTTATAACTCAGTAAAGCTGGGAAAAAAGATTATTATACACATGTTTAAAACACAAATGATTTTTAATTACCATTTCTTTATAAACCTTCAACCCAGCAACCAAAGAAAAATGTTCAGTGTTTTCACTGAGTCAGTTTAAATTCTGTTCTCTCCAGGTGAGTGTTTCTATGGCTGGTTAGAACCTCTGCTGGCCCGAATAGCTGAGAACTACACTGCTGTCGTGAGTCCAGACATCGCCTCCATAGATCTGAACACATTTGAGTTCAGCAAACCTTCTCCTTATGGCAATAACCATAACCGTGGTAATTTTGACTGGAGCCTTTCTTTTGGCTGGGAATCGCTTCCTGATCATGAGAAGCGAAGACGGAAAGATGAAACCTACCCGATCAAGTAAGAAGACCACTCTCAAAGTCTGTCTTCACACTGTCAGTCCATGAATTGAATATGTGTACATTTTTAATTTTTACATTGGTTGCCCCTGAGGTAGTTCATATTAACAACAACAAAAGAGAATACCTATTCCATATATAGAGAATAGTAAAGTTCTTTAGGCTCTTATGTATGATATTACTGATTAGAAAATAGAATGAACTAAGCTTTTATGTATTCCAAATAAATAATTAAGAGACTTAAAGCATAGTTAGAAGAAATAATCTGGGAGAAGACACTAAAAACACTTATTTCCTCCAGGAAGTTGACTTTGAAAATAACATTTTTAGTTTTTATTAATTTATAATAAAAAAATTAAGATTGTGCTATCACTTTTTTTAAATTGTGCTATCTCTTTTTAACTTGTTAAAGTTGTTCAGATGTCAATGTAAGCTGTTTTGATTTGTTTAATTTTTATGACAAAGTTTGATGCTGGTTATTTTTCAGAACACCTACTTTTGCAGGAGGCCTTTTCTCCATATCGAAAGAATATTTTGAGTATATTGGAAGTTATGATGAAGAAATGGAAATCTGGGGAGGTGAAAATATAGAAATGTCCTTCAGAGTAAGTCTGTGGAGATTAAATAGGGACACGTGCTAAACAGTGAGATGTATTGTCTTCTAATTGGCTGCCCCAGATTGTTATGACTGTAGGCAGTTGCTTAGTGGGTTTTAAAATTTAATTACTGGAAATTTTAGAGTAAGAACATTTCCTTTTAAATTGTGACTTGATATATTTTCACACAGTTGCTAGTGTAACAAGAATCAGTTAAACTCCTATATCCAGACAGTCACACCAATTAATGCACTTATAGGCACTGAATTCTAGCCAAGATAAATAAAATTAAACCTAGTGATCCAGGAAATGAGTTGATTATCAGGGGAGTGGGTATGAAAAGAAACATTTATGTATGATTTTAAAGAATACTTAACTCTTTGGATAAAATATGCCATTTTTCTATACATATTAAAAGTTAATACAGAAAACAACACAAAGGCTTTGTATAATATCAACATTACCTAATTTATTTGATTTCATGAGGTGTTTTTTGGTACAGTTTCATCATTTACTTTCTGTCCCTTAGGAGGGGATATAATGAAAAAAGATATGAAGTAGGAGTTAGAAGATTGGAGTAGTATTGGCTCTGGCACTCGTATACTGGCGTGACAACCTTAGTCAAGTCTGGGATGTGAAGGGCAGGGGTCTTGTATGCATTTAAGCATTTCCAGTCTACACTAACTGTGATTTTAAGCACAGTTTATTGACTTGAATTATTACTATGTTTGTTATATGTTTAAGAATAGTAAAAAAAAAAAAAAAGATGTGATCATTTGCCCTAATACTAGGAAATGATATTAAACATGACTTCTTTTCAGATCTTTTGCTTAGTGATTATTTATAGCAAAACCAAGTATTCATGTATTTAAGTAGAAAGGTAATAATTTCATGATTTGCCACTTTACTTAGAATTAATGCGGATAAGTTTCTAAACACCATCTGAACAGCCATGAATTTTTAATAATAGCCAAACTACTTTTTAAGTTCAATGGATTATACCCTGATAATCGCAGCTATCAGGAATTGTTTTCTTGTTATCCAAACTGAATATATAAGAGGTAAATGGAGTCTCTAATTAGCCCAAGCTCGAACTTTTGATCTTCCTTCCTCAGCTTCCCTGAGGTCTGGTATTACAAGTGTACACTGCTGTTCTAGAGTTGATTTTTATGAAAACTCCAAAGTCATTGTTAATTTATCTTTTGAAGTTGTGCTTTTGCTGTCTTTAATGTTTACATCATTTAATAAAATTATTCTTTACATTTATAAGATCAAGAGTAATTAAAAGGGCACAAAGACTATATATAAAATTATGGTAAATCTGTATATTTTGTTCTTATTAATATTTTAAAGGTAATTTTAAACAACAGTTTGATTTTTCCCCAAATACTGTAAATTTAAACAAATATCATTAATTATCAGGTATGGCAATGTGGTGGGCAGTTGGAGATTATGCCTTGCTCTGTTGTTGGACATGTTTTTCGCAGCAAAAGCCCTCATTCCTTTCCAAAAGGCACTCAAGTGATTGCTCGCAACCAAGTTCGCCTTGCAGAAGTTTGGATGGATGAATACAAGGAAATATTTTATAGGAGAAACACAGAGGCAGCCAAAATTGTAAAGCAAGTAAGTTGCCACTAGTCCATTAAAACATGATAAAAATCTGTACCAAGAGCACAGATCCTTTTGCTTGAGAGACTTCAAGCACACATTAAAAACATTTTTGAAGCTAGGCTTTAGAATTTTAACTCTTAAAACGTATCTTGCAGTGGTCAGTGTTTTTCTGTTCAGAGGAAGAGTTGAGCAATTTTTTAAAAGGTAGGTATTCTATTGATGGTGTCTTCTGTGTATTAAGGATAATTAAATGCCAGCATTTGTTTTAGTATTTTGCTCAAAAAATAAGCTGGAGTAGAACTGCTTTCTTTTTTTTTTTTAACTGATTTTGACAGATATGATTAAACACCTAAACATACTTTCCAAATGGCTTTTTGAAAAGGAGATAGAGATGATAGTGTCTTAGCATGCCATGAGAATGAGCCAGGTTTTGGGCTTTTTATTAAGGTTCTAATTCTATTACTCACTGGAGGCACCAGCTTAGTAGAGAGCCTTTAAGTGCGTACAGTGGGGAAGGGTGGCACTCAAAGTGTCACCAGAATCTGAGTGTGAGTGTGTGATGCAAGTTGTATCCTCCTTCTTCCCTGACTTGACAGATGAAATGCATGTCCCTCTTCTCTGTCCCAGTGGCTGTGAAATGAGGAAGTGCTGACAAACATGGTATTCTTGCTACTTTTAGTCATAGCTGTCTCTTCCACCCAGGAGAATCATAGTGCTTAATACATTAGAATTGAGTTCTTACCATCTGCATATTGATGTGAATTGATGGTTTAAGATTATACTTCCCTAAATGACACTCAGCTTTTTGTAGAAAATAGTGCTAGATTATTGAGTCAAAGGCATTAGCATCTTCATGGTAATGAAAGATCTCATTACCTTTTGCCACATTTTCATTGATTCCTTTGGTCTCCTATATCATGTCAATGGAAGCCAACTCAGAGCATTCTTGGGTTAGGCTGTATCCCACGCAGGTCACTAACTCATACTGGGCAGATTAGGTCCTGCCCAAGAGTACTGGCCAACCAGGCACACAGGCATTAGCTGAAATATTTACTCTGTTTGTCACCCACAGAAGGGCACAATGAGCCACCCATACCTGTTCTTACTACCTAGTACAGAGTTTTTCCTGGTAGAACTGCTTATGCAGGAATCCTTCAAAGTCTACTTTTTGTTAACATCAATGTTTGAACATCAAAGCTAGCATACTGTGTTCCTTAGCTGAACTGATGAGCCTGAGTATGTACCTTTTTATGCATTTGTAATTTTTTTCTAAACTTTTGCCCATCTGCTGGGGATTTAGCTCAGTGGTATCGGTGTCTGCCTGGCAAGCACAAGGTCCTGAGTTTGATCCCTAGTAACCACATACTACAAAGCTGGCCATGGTGATTCATGCCCATCAGCAATCAGAACCACATACTACAATGCCTGGCATGATAAATCATGCCTGTAAACCCAGCATGGATTAATCATACCACAGTGCCTGGTGTGGTGGCTCATGCCTGTAATTCCATTACTCCAGAAGCAGAGGCAGGAAGATTGCTGTGAGTTCGAGGCTGGCCTAGGCTACATAGGAGTTCAGTGCCAGACTGAACTACAAAACAAGACCTTGTCTCAAAAAAACAAGAACAAAAACAAAACCTTTTGTCCCTCAACAAAATGTCTTTTCAGATTATTGGTACTTTATTTAAAAAGAAAGAATTTCCTTTCCCTTTTAAAATAAAATGCAGTTAACTCAGAGTTACCTTTTGTACTAAGGGTCCAGTTAGGGATGTTAGTAAAAAGTAAGACTCCTAAACTAGAAAAAAATTACTCCCAACTGTGTTGTTTAGGGGGAGAGTGTGTTTTATGTTCTTTACTAACAAGCAATCAGAATTGTAGTGTATATTGGCATTGTTTACATATACTTTCTCACAAGTCATTTTACAGATCACTTTCAGTATAAAGTTAGGATCAATTTAGAATACTCTGACTTCCATTCCTGTGCTGACATTTCAAGAGAGATCTTTGTCTCGTAAGAGAAATTTTTCACAGCAGTGAGGAATAAAATAGGTAGTATCTTGTCAGGGCTACAGAACTGTGGAATTCTCTCCGAAGTCAGAAGTGAACAGGCAGCCATACTTTTGCCTGGATGAATCATGAGTGATGATAAAATGCATCTTGCCTTCCTGACCCAGAACTGTATTTTTTAATTCCTAAATATAATAAAAACAGTAGCCTTTGCAATATTGTATCAGAGCTCTTTTAATTAAGCATCACCTTCACTTCGCATCTTTCTCTAGAAATCATATGGTGATCTTTCAAAGAGATTTGAAGTAAAAAACCGCCTACAGTGTAAGAATTTTACGTGGTATTTGAACACGGTTTATCCGGAAGTATATGTGCCAGACCTTAATCCTGTTATATATGGATATGTGAGTATTTTTCTTTTTTGATTTGATATACTTCTTGCTACCACAACTTACAAAGTTCAGGGGAGATTGCTAGGATAGTTTATAATTTAATTCTTCTTTAGATTTTACATAATCATTAACAGTAAGAGTCTTCTCAAATAACAAGAGT
>PVIR01003269.1:0-91487 GCA_004026965.1 Petromus typicus
TCAGGCTATCCTCGAGGAGCCTTGGTCCCCGGTGCCGCGCTGTCATGTGCCTTTTCTTTTCCCAGTGAGACCCTCTCCCTTTGGGACCCCAACGGTCCCTCTTCTCTCCTGACATCTCTCATATTATGCAGGTTTATTATTTGTGTCTGTCACCCCCAACTTCTTTAACTTTTTGCACACCCGAGTTTTGCAGTTTGTATAGACCTGGGTACTTCCTGCATCTCACACGCTTCAGAGTCGCCCGTGACCCTGACTCCTGAGCCGCCGCACCGCCGCACCGCCGCAGGTCTTCAGGCTCTTCAATGTGTCCTTCACCCTCACTTAATTCCCCGCGGTGCTGATGACTTAGCTGGCATTTTCTTTCAGCATGCCTCCTGGAACGCCGACATTCGTGTCTCTGTTGATCCGTTCATGTCTCTGGCCTGGGTTCTGTTTAGGTCCCTTAATAGTATTTTGCAGTTTGCCTGTTTTACGCTGGCAGAGCTGTGAGTTCCTTGTGCCTCATTCTGTGGCAGCTGCTTCAGTAACTTGTAGATGGCTGCTCTGTGTGAAGCTCTGACGATTTGTACTTTTCTTCGAGGTCAGTACAAAATTGTTTGTTTTATTCTCTAATTTAACTCTGGATGGCTTCACTATCCGTTCTTCCAAAATGAGAGAGACGGCTCTGAAATCCAGGCTGTCTTCAGTCACCCTTTGCCCATGCAGCATTCACCTGAGCCTCATGATACCAGTGGTAGCCAGAGGATCTCCTCCCTTAGCACCTGCTTGTGACCTTCGGAGCTCAGCCCAGTGCCCGCTCCTTGCTCCCGGTCTCCCCCTGCTGGCCAGGCTGGTACCCTTCACAGCCTCTACCTCTCCTGCCACACTGCAAACAAAGAGCCTTGCAGCCCAGGGCATGCATGGGGCATAGGTACCCCCAAGGGTGTCCTCTCTGCGCCATATCCTCTCCTGAACCCCGACTGGCACACAGTCCTGAAATCAGCTCTCAGCTGTCACCCTGCCCTGAGATCACGCAGGTGCGTCCTTCCGTGCCTGGGTGATGTGGAAGTGTTGGGCACAGACCCACTTGTCCACATGGGACAGATTGTCCTGGTGGAGAAGTAAAGTCCTCCCAGACCCGGCCTGGGGCAGCGCGAGACCCACAGGGTCCGCCTGGGTGAGGTCAGGAGCTGGCACGAGGGCGGATGCTATCAGGACTGAGTCCAGTCCCACCTGTGCTAGGCAGGGACTCCTTGGAGTGCAGACCAGGGTGACAAGGTCTGCAGGGGACTCGGCGCACAGATGTGGCTGGACACAGGTGTTCAAGGTGCCTATCATTTACGAAATCTTCAGTTTAAGTGGGCTTTTCCATGGATATCCGTAACATGCTATGAGCCTATCTCTTTATTGTCCTTTCCGTACAGTATTCTCAGAGTGCAGAATAGGGTACTGACACGGAGTTTGTGCAGCTTCAGCCTGGCCCTGCGCCTGCTGCCCGCACCAGCCACTGACCGTGGGGGTTCCGGCAGCACCATGGGGCGTTGTCCAGCTGCAGGCTCTGCATGTGATGTCCTGGCTTTGCCCCGAGTGTGTGCCCCACGGGGCTCTGCTCAGCCTCCTCTTCCTGCGGGTGGCCACCTCCAGGGTCCCAGCAGTAATTGTCCCCACGATGTGCTCCATCACCCAATGCGCTGCGTCAGCTTGAGCACATGGGGGCGATGCATGGAACTTGAGAGGGCTGATCAGTCTGTGCCAGGGGAGGCGGGGAGGCGTGGCCAGTGGCTCCGAGTGCCACAGGTTCATGGGCTGTTTATGTATTTTCTAAGTTCTTCACTCTGTTGTCTGTGATGCAGACCACTTGGCGAGGCTGCAAATTGGCTTTTCATATTAAAAGTCTGAGTCTGCCCCTCAGCCCACAGCGGCTTCCTGAAGGGCCAGCGGTTGGAATGTGAGAAAGGAACAACTCCCCCTCCATTGGTCACGGCAGTCTCAGAGACCTATGACACTGTGATGTCTTGGATGACGAGACAATAGTGCAGCTAAGGGCAGCACGACTCCTACAGAAAACGCCCATAGAGGCAAAAATCAGCGCATGAAGGACTCGTTCCCCAGTTGCTAGGACTGTGCTTGCATCAGTGTGTTCTACTCACTGCTCCTGCAGCCCCTCGCCCCGTCACCCCTTCCAAAATCCACATGATGGAGAAACATGGCAGCTCCAGAGGATGCTGTCTTAGCCAGATGAGAGCTCCGACCATCTCAGGCCCCTATTTACGCATTAAGACCTTGTCTTGTCTTTTGATCTGTCCACTGGACCCTTGGTGAGATGATTGGGGTCTGATCAGCCCCCAGTAGCTCTGGCAGTCAGTTAATCACAGTTTGTGATGACTGGCCTGGTAAAGTGACCACACCGGTGAGCGGTAACAATAATTGCCCTGCACACTGCCGTGCAAACTCCCACAAGGAAACTGGCCCTGGGCTCCTAGAAGTGATGTTAGCCTGGGAACCTGCAGCAGGTTCGTTTCTTCACCTTGGAGTTTGTGGTTTTCTTTCTTCTTTTTTCTATGCACATAAAGTTCTTAGATTGTAATTATAGGGTTAAAGATAGATACTTTGGGCTCTCTGAGTTCTTTCTCCGTCATCTTCCTACTGAAATACTGGTTAGGCTCAGTATGGGGGGTTGGCCCTGGGGTCCCCTAAGGCCTGAGGGGCTCCAGGGGAAACTCCTGCCCTAGCCCACAGTCAGCTGCCGCCCACGCTGCCTCAGCTCCCTCCAGGGTCCTGTGTGACCCCCCACACTCCCCTCCACATTCTCCCCTGAGACTCTCTTTGGGGAAAAAAACTGCTCCTGTTACAAAGCAGAATGGAGCTGACCAGCTAAACTTTGCTGTGTGCGCCCAGAAACTCGGGCCTCTGGAGAGCCCACGGCCACACTCCCAGCTTCCCCTGCGCAGGACTTGGATTTGGAAGGAACCTTCTTTTGATCTTCATTTAGTCGAGTTATTTTCCCTTTACCTAAACTCTGATGCAGCAATAAGGCCTTTTTCTAAGAAAAAGGAACAATCACGGCGGTGTGTGGTGCACTGCAGTAACCCCAGCCTGTGGGAGCTTGAGGCAGAAGGTTTGAGGGCAGGAGTCCAGTCCCAGCACGTCCATGAGCGCCTGTCTCAAAAAAATAACAAAATCGGGAGGGTCAGGGTTGCCCACTGTGAGGCCGTGGGACGCATCCCCAGCACGCAGATAAAGTCATCCACATTCAAACTCTTCTAAAGACTAGTTCAAAGGAACAGATTTCTAACTGTCAGAGCCATGTGTGGTGGTGCCTGCGGTGGCCCCGCCTGACACTCTGGGAGGCTGAGTGAGGCAGGAGGGTCAGGAGCTCCTGACTGATGACTCAGCAAGACCTGCCCCCAAGTAAGGAAAGGGTGGGGGAGGGGGTGCTCAGGCCGGAGGTCATGGGTTCAATCCCCAGAACCAACAACAACAGCAGCATGTTAAATAAACAAACAAAAACCCTGGCAAATAAAATAAGACGTAACAAATGTTACAGGGCTATTTTTCCTAAGGAAATTTAAAGAATTATGTACAGTAAATGAGGATTTTGTATAGTAAGATTTTGTCCTAGATTTCTGGAGTGTTCCAAAATGGGGAAGAAAAACAAAAGACAGAACAAAATGAAGGCGTTAAAAATTGTATTGTGGGGCCGGGGATTTTGCTCAGTTATGTGGTTCCGGCGTCTGCCTGGTGAGCACAAGGTTCTGAGTTCAATCCCCACTACCACATCCCACAATGCTGGGCGTGTTGGCTCACACCTGTAATCCCAGCACTCGGGAGGCAAAGGCAGGAGGATTGCTGTGAGTTCAAGGCTTGCCTGGGCTACATAGTGAGTTCAGGGCTGGCCTGAACTGCAAAGCAAGACCCTGTCTCAAAAAAAAAAGTTAATTACATTTTTAAAAATTAAATTGGGTCTGGGCAAGTTGCAAAGTGAAATAATTTGTGTGCATGGTAAATTTATATGTATGTAATTTAGAAATAATTTGTATGTATGCAATTTAAATTTTATTTTAAAAGGGTTTTCTAAGGTAAAACTTTAGTGCAAAAATACAAAACCAAAATCCAATCCTCTATGCTTAATACAACAAAGATTTCTTAAAATACTGATCTCTATTTAATAACATTTATAAGCATGGTGCGCATGTCTGTAATGCCAGCACTGAGGAGGCTGAGGCAGGAGGATCAACATAAATTTAAGGTGGCTGTAGTGAATTGCACCCTGTTAACGTGACCAGCAATGTGTATACATCCGGGACTAAACATAGTGCTTGTGAAATTAAAGGTGTATAAGTTGAGTGCATGCAAGGTAATGGATCTGTGTTGTCTTTTATATACTGTGCATTCCGTGTGCACCTGAAACATAATCCCCACCCTGCCCAGAGACCCTTCCAGACAAAACCCATGGACAGTAACCAGCTTTGAGGCCTGAGAAGGCTGCTCTCTCTGCAATAGCCAGCTTCCCTGAAACGGAGCATTGCTACAGCTGTCACCTTCCCTGTCACGGTGCTAGTCAAAAGCCCTGTGATTGGAGGTCACTGGCAGGGTCACCTGCAGGGGCGGGTGTCCTTCTGTTTCATCTTATTTCCCTTTTATCTTTAATGGGGAAGGAAGAGGTATGTTAATTTTGTGGGCGCTTGTCCGCCAGGGGCGGTCTAGTTGCACTGGTTAGAAGTGGCTGGCCTGTCCCTTCCTTCCAGGCGGCTGTCTAGCTAAGCCTGGCTTTTTGTAGGCGCGACTACTTGAGCCACATGGGAACTTCAAGCTAGCGTCACAGCCCTCATTAGTACTGCTGAGACTGCGGCCACCTATACATTTCCTGCCCCATTATAAAACAAATCCTTGTGATCATTTTGTATGTCTTTTTTTTCTTTTTCTTTTTCTTTTTTTTTTTTTTTTGAGACAGGGTCTTGCTTTGTAGTTCAGGCTGGCCCTGAGCTCAGCCTCAAACTCACATCACAGCAATCCTCCTGCCTCTGCCTCCCGAGTGCTGGGATTACAGGCATGAGCCACCACGCCTGGCACTGTGGTATGTGCTACTGATTGCTGCTGGGCGTGAGTCTCCACGCCCAGTATTGTAGGTGGTTACTGGGAGATCAAACTCGGGTCCCTGCGCTTGCAAGACAGGCACCGGAACCACTGAGCTAAATCCCCAGTCCCATTTTGTATGTCTTGTTCAGAAACTTCTGCACATCTCCTGTTTTGCTTAAAATATTTTGGTCATTTTATTCTATATAGTTTATTCTACTACATTTATTTCACTTTTCCAACATTTTGATCTTAAAAACTAAGACACTAAGGACTGGGATGCAGCTCAGTGGTACTGAGCCTGTGCTGAAAGCATAAGGGCCCCAGTCTGATCCCCAGCACCTCGTGCTCCTCACCATGCAACGATTGGGATGTCGAGAGAGGGGTGCGGTCAACTTCCTTTTGCTGATGCCAGTCTGTGTCCAAATGTTATTGAAGGAAGAGTTTAAAAACTGGCCCTATGCTTAAAGCATCAGTATCTGGCCTTTTTATTAACCTCCCAGAAATTTGTAATAAATAAGTTTGTGTCACCTGATTAAGTTTTTTTGGTTTTAGAAGAAATGCTGGGTAAAGAAAAGAATGATTTTTCAAAGGGGCTGTTTCGTAGAATAAACCTAATCTCCAGTAGGATGTGATAAACCAAAGTGGCGTGGTCAGCGTAGAGTTCAGCTTGAGGAATTTGAAACCCTAGCTTGGGAAGGAAGGAGGAAAGAAAATAATTCCGCAGGTTTGTGTTTCCAAGAGACTGAGGCGCTTTTTAAAAGTATTGTCAGGTCAGTAGGCACAAGCTGTGTAGGGAGTGGCTGCCAACCCCCAAAATGACCTGGTGGCCCCTTCCTGAGGCATTGTTGTTTGAGATGAGCTCTACAGGGTCACACACAGAACCAGCCCGGAGAGCCCCTGCCCCGAGCCACGCTGACCCACAATAAACTGCTGTGGTCGTATTAAACGGGCCCAGCACCCTTCCCATCCAGACCTTCCCCTGGGGACACCTGAGCACGATGCCCCCATCTAAGATACTTTCCCTTCTGCTCTCTCTGCATTTCCTACACTGTAAGTAAACTTTGCACTACACTACCTGGGCTCCCCCATTTCTCACTCAGAGCCCCACTTGTCCATTCTTCACTGGAGAGGGCAAAGACCTGCACAGAAACAGTGTCCACAGGGGAAGGTTAGCTTCCGTGAACACTCAATTCCCCCGTTTATCTGTACATTTCCTCTGATAGTGCAACTGGGGTCCCTAGAATAACGTCTCCCATCCAGGCTGCCCTTACCCTAACCTCCGGGGCGTACACTGCCTCCCTGTGCAACAGAGGGTCTTGCAGACACAATTATGGTTACCGGTTTTGAGGCATAGGCATTGCCCTGAATTATCAGAGGCCCAGAACAATCAGGGGGATCTTTAAGCTAGAATCTTCCAGGCTGCAGTTGGGAGAGGAAAGCCAGGCATGGCCGTGCACATCCACAATCCCAGCACTCAGGGAGGCTGAGATGGGAGGGTTGAAAATTCAAGCCCAGTCTGAATTTAATAAGACCTTGTCTCAAAAATTTTTAAAGAGTGGGTCTGGGCCAAGCCACCCTGAAGTTCAAGCCCTCCATCGTGGAAAAGAGAGAGAGCGCGCCAGTAAATATGGGAGGATAGTTAGCAAAGGGCAAAACTGTCGGCTCTGGTGACGGGTAAAGTCCAAGGATGCAGTGGCATGAAGCATTCTCCCTCCAGTCTCCAGAGGCGCGGGTTGAGGCCTGGGAGCTTGGTGAGACTTCCCACTCAGACCGGCCAGAGTAAGCTTGTGCTTCTGCTCCCCAAACTTTAGTCTTAGAAGCATAACGTGCACGCCGCACGGGGCTCTCCCACACATTTCCACACCTCTTCCTTTTCATTACACGGTGCTGCGCGGGCGGCTAAGGAGAAGCTGGGAGAAGGAAGGAAGGAAGGGAACCTGCCGTGAAGCTAGTTTTTCAGGATAGATCTGAAGCTTTTGGTAACCAAGGAAACGGCCGGGAATGAAAGGAGCCCATCCTTGGAGCCGCTTTCAAGGAGTGCATCTTACTCTGCGTCAAACACCAGCTCAGGGCCGGGTGCCCGGTCTCTGCACCGCTGGAAGAGGCGGCTCCGCGCAGGTCCCGCGCATGCGCACGGCGTCCTCCCCGCCCATCGCCACCTCCCTGACCGCGCAGATTCGGCGGGCTGTGGGCGCCGCCACGGTGCCTACGAGCCACGCAGGGTTAGAAGTTCCCCCGCCCGGCGGAGGGCTGAGCCGGCTGCTCCAGGCAGGAGTCACACCTCAGATCGAGCCCTCCCTGACGCCCAGAGTTTGAGCCCTGGGGCCCTGCAGCCCTCAGCACCGTGCCCCTCTGTGCCCACTCTGTGCCCGGAGCTGTTTCCAGGGCGCCGCCCGGGGAGGGACCCGCCTTTCCTCCTCCGCGCGGAGACCACGCCCGCTGCTGCCCTTGGTGCCGCCCAGCTCTTTGGGACATCAGGGGCCTGAACGGGACCCCACTCAGCGACAGGCTAGACCTCTGTAAAGTCGTGCCTCCTCTCAGTAAGTCTTGAACGCCCCTCCGGAACTGTCGGCACAGACCTGCTAACGTTTTATGCAGCACTCTGGTCACCTGGTAGGACTGCGCTCAATGGCTGTTAGTATTCCTTTATAATATATAAGTATAAGAAAACAAGAGACCTGTGAAATATTAGATATTAAATTTGCCTGACACTTCTAAAATCTTTTCTATTTTAGAAGTGAGAGACATTTTCCTTTAGCTTTTCAGACTTGATTTGTATTATCCCCATCCTTCTAGGGCTTTCTAGTTAAGTCAAGTCGGGTCTGGTGGCACACGGCAGATAGGCAGGCGCTCTGCCCCTGAGCTGTGCCCAGCCCTGACCATATTTACACCCTGCAAAGCCCCACGAACACCGAATTAGTGATCTGTTACTAATCTGTTGCTTGTAAAGCAAACGCAAAGGTAGGCTCCTACTCCTTTGCTCACTTCCTAAATCACTTATTCCATTTTTGTACTGAGGATAGAACCCAGGGACTGGCACATGCTAGGCTTCGTCCACAAGCCCCACCTCTGGCCACTCTGGTCACACTGCCGTCAACTAAAGTGCCAGGTGTCTACTTGTGTGTGCCAACACTTTGTAAACCATGCCCGTTTCACTGGTGCTGAAACCAGTTCTTCCACATGACCCTGTTACTGCACAACACACTGCAGGTATTATTAAAGACTTGCAGTCTCCTGGCCTGCTGCAGATACGTGCCTGCGCGTTGTGTTTCTGCACACCCTCCCACCCCTCCGGGTCTCACCCGCTGTCCGGGACCCGCAGGGAGGTTTAACAGTTCTCTGACAACACGGTGACTTCTTTTTGTCTCACAGTTCTCTTTGCTCCTGTGTTTTTGTTCTGCAGTTCTGGGGATTGAACCAAGGCTGTGGACAGAGTGACCACCCAGCTCTTTTTTATTTTTGAGAGTCACCCAGGTAGGATATAAACTTCCCATCCCCCTGCCTCAGCCTCCTAGAGTGCTGGGATTGCAGGTGTGCACCACCAGGCCCAACTTCCAGTTTTTGTGATTATTATAGCAGTCATCATGTCATGAGACCACGTATTTCCCTACCTTTCCACAGCTTCGTGCACGTGGCAGACACGGTAGCAGTGTTTTCTAGAATAGCCTTGTGGATAGACTAATGAACGTCCTCTTCTCTGAGTGAATCCCACTGTTGGCTTGTAGTGGGGTGAGTAGTGGAGCCACCCCCCATTCAGGTCACCTTGTAACCTCAATCGTGGCCTTTGGTGACAGGTTCTGCAGATGTGATCAGCTAAGGTCATGCTGGACGGGGCTTCTGGGTCCAGTGATTGGTGACCTTAAATAGAGGTCACTGACACGTGGGAGGGGCAGTGACACTTGAACACACAGGCGGACCCCGGAGTGGTGCTGTCCTCCTGGTCCCCTCCCTTTCTGCACATGATCCATCTCCCTGTTTCCCACTATCTATCTTTTATTTTGTTTTTAATTTATTTATACTTTGGGCTTCTTGTAGGTGAGAAACCATGTGACATTTAAACTCATGTCTGATTTATTTTACTTAACATTATGGTCTCAAGGAAGATCCATTTTCCTACAGATGACTCATATATTCCTCTTTATGACAGAGTATACTCCCTAGTGTGTGAATACCACCTTTTCCTTATCTTTTCACCTGCGGATGGACATATAGGCCATTTCCAAGGTTCAGCCCTTACAAGTTGTGCTGCTATAAACATAAGTATGACTAGATCTCTGTAATATGATGTCTAACTCTTTCAGGAAAGCACCCAGATGGGAACAGCTAGATCAAGCAGAATTTTTAGTTCAGTTCTTGTGTGGATTCTCCATACTGATTTCCACAGTGCTTGTACTGCTCTCTGTATTCATCTCAGTCCTGCAAATCAGAGCAGCACATAAATGCCATGAAGTGTGGCCAGTAGGCCACAAGGGGGCTCTGTCTGGTCACAAGTCAGTGACAGTATTCACACAGATGGGCCCTCAATAGTTTCAGAAGTTTCCCCAGAACCCTTACAAATAGCATTCAAATATCTTTTAATGATATTAGCATTATAATCTATCCCTATAAGAAACTGTAACCTTATCATCTTGTGGAATAATTTATGTCCTTTTACAATAACTTGGCTAGAAGCTATTTCTAAAAGTAAGTCCTTGGCCTGTGCATTGCACATGACTGGGTGCATCTCTGTAGGATCAATTCCTCTGACATTTCCCCTTCAGGGAAAAGAGCCCTCCACTCAGCTTTTGTCTTTCTGAGACTGGATGGCTTATTTCAAAAGATAGGGCTAACTTGCCGAGCGTGGTGGCTCACGCCCGTAATCCCAGCACTCGGGAGGCAGAGGCAGGAGGATTGTGATGTGAGTTTGAGGCTGAGCTCAGGGCCAGCCTGAACCACAAAGCGAGACCCTGTCTCAAAAAAACCTAAAAAATTAAAAAAAAAAAAAAAAAAAAAAGATAGGGCTAACTTGCTCTCCCTGGAGATACTGCAGGGAATGACTTTTCCCATGGGCTTAGAAATGCCTTTCAAGGTCAGAATTGTAAAAACCAAGCTTTAAACTGAGGCAGGAGATCAAGTTTGAGGCCAGCCTGGGCTACACAGTGAGTTGAAGGTCCACCTGAACTATGTAGCAAGATCCTGTCTCAAAAAGAAATGAAAATAAAAATTTTTAAGACAAAAATGAGATGAAAACCAGGCTCTAGCCTGAGCAGGGATGCAGGTCATGCAGACAAGGCTGAAGGCCCTGGTCCCTGTCTCCCCTCAGGGCCACCCCAGCCCCGAGGAGCTCCGTCCACCAAGGTCCCTGGCCCCACCCAGCACAGGCTGCGTGTGGAGCCTCAGCTTCCAGATATCTTGTGGAGGCCTGAAACCATTTCCAGGGGACGATGTGGGGAGCCCCGAGGAGCACTCAGGCCTTACTGCCGCTCACTAAGGGGGCACCTCCAGGGCCTGCTCCTTTCTGTCCCCCGTGGTGCTCTAAGGACCACTGCTGTGACCCTCATCCACTTTCTGGTTGTTATGGTTTCTATCTCGATGTCCCCCAAATGCCTCATGAGCTCACAGGCAGGGCTTTCGGGAGGTGACTGAATCCTGGGGGTGAGCAAATGTGCTCTTGGGAGGTACAGCCTGTCCTGGAGAGGCAGCTGCTGGGCTGTGACCCAGGAGACCTCTCCCTCCCCTGCCTCAGCCGCCTCCACCAGGCCCTCTCCATGCTGTTTTTTTCTTGGGATCCAGCCAGCCAGGTCCTGAAACATGGGCCAAAATAAACCCTCCTCCCATACACGGTGGGTTTCAGGCCCTGAGTCCCTGAGTCGGGACAGTGACAAAGACCTGGGAAGGACTTGCAGTGCTGTGTGGCAAGCACCTTTGTCTTGCTTCCAGGGAGACTGTGGGCCCCGCCCCTGCCTCCAGCCTCGGCCCTTGGTTCTTCACTTGCACAGCCAGCAGAGCTTCCTGTTATCAGGGAGGACATAACAAAGGGTGTGACAAGGACCTAGTGGTTGGGGCATGCCCCTGTCTCCTCTGCAGCAGGACCCACAACAGCACGCAATGCAGATGGTGCTGCCAGGATGATGGTGCTGTCTGGACGACGCTGCTGCAAACACTTTCTAAGTGAGCTCAGTGAATTCTTGCAGCAATCCTAAGAGGTCCTGCTTCACTCCCATTTTAGAAATGAGCAAACTGAGGCACTGAGAAGTTAGGGCTTGTCTAAAACCACATAGGAAGTAAGCCGCAGGGCAGGGATCCGCCTCACCAAGGGTCACCAAGGGTCGAGGGTCGGCTCACACCTGAGATCGCCTGGAATGTGACCGGGTGGATACGATGGCGATGGCGGAACAGCTGTGGACTAGAGGCCTAGGAGAGGAATCCCGAAGACTGCACTGCTGGAGAAGCCTTCGGTTCTGACCCTAATGGCCTGGGAAATACAAAGGGATAATGGCCTCGATAGTGAGGGCAAAGCGGGGGAAAGACAGCCTCCACTGGGCGTGGTGGATTGGAACAGAAATCAGTATAATCGAAAACAGATGGAGAAAACAGATTGTGAAACTAAAGCTAATTCCTTGAGAAAAAAAAAATATAAAGGAAAGGTTAAACCTTTAGCCACACAGATCAGAGAGAAGGGAAAAAATTTCAAAATTAAAAAAAAAAAAAGAAAAAAATCGAACACAGTCCCGTGTCAGTATTTCTAGCTATACTGCCTTTTTGTTAAGCAAATTCTCTGCAGAGGAAAGAGAAAGCCCGAGCAACACCGTGTCTTCAAGAAATGGAGACGGGCGCTGGGGAGAACCCCGCAGGTGCTGTTTTCCTGACGTTTGGGGCTGGCTTGGGGTAGCAGAGACTCAGGCAGTTGGGGCCAGCTTAGCTCAGGAACAGCTGTCCCCACACCTCAGTCACCAACCAAACACCTGGCCCCACCTCCTCACTTCCACTGAGGAAGGTGGCACTGAGCCAGACACACTGGTAGGCACCTCGCCTCTGGACCATTTGGGCCCCCCGATGTCGATGTGGGACTGCACGCAGCGATCCGCGGATCCCGTCTGGATCCACAGACGACTTCAGGGTTAATAACATCCGCTAACAGGTCTGGCGCTCGGTCAGCATCTCTCGCCACTTGGGAGTACAGCGGGGACCCACAGCCGCGCAGCCGGTGCGCGCGTGGCGGGTGTGCCTGCAGGCGCCTTCCCTAAACCTCGCTCCCACCTCGTGAGAGCGCGGGACCGCGCGGCAGAAGCGGCCACTTCAAGGCACCGGCACCGCAGGCAAAACTGAACGCTGGCGTCTTCCGGCGCCCTGGAAAATTACTCAGCACTAGTACTCAGGCTTAGCGATCTTCTCGACCGCCGCTTTGTCCAGCTGCCCGGATCTGGGCCCTCGCAGGGATCTGGCCCCCGGCACACTGTCCCCGCCCGCTGTGCCTCAGGAGTCAGGCTGTCCGACCCAGGAGTCGGATCAGACTCGGGGAGGCGGACCCGGAGTCGGGGCGTCGCGGAACCTCGGAAACACTCAGCTCCTCCCGGGGGCGGGACCGCGCGCCCTGGTTCCCTGAGTCGGAGCCCAGAATTGAGTCCACTGTCCCGGCCGCGGTCCACGCGGTCTCCACCACTGCGCACCCAGCCATGTCGTCCTGCAGCCGCGTGGCGCTGGTGACGGGGGCCAACAAGGGCATCGGCTTCGCCGTCACCCGCGAGCTCTGCCGCCGGTTCTCCGGGGACGTGGTGCTCACGGCGCGGGACGAGGCGCGGGGCCGGGCGGCCGTGCAGCAGCTGCAGGCCGAGGGCCTGAGCCCGCGCTTCCACCGGCTGGACATCGACGACGCGCAGAGCATCCGCGTCCTGCGCGACTTCCTGCGCAAGGAGTACGGCGGGCTCAACGTGCTGGTCAACAACGCGGGCGTCGCCTTCAGTGGTAGGTGCAAGGCGCGCAGCCGGGGTGGGGGTTGGGGGGGGGCGCCGGGGCCTCGGAGGATGCAGCGCTGAGAGCCGCGGGCGCCCCCTGGAGTGGCCGCGCGGCCGGTGCCAGCTCCCGGGACGCGCCCAGGGGCGGCTCGGATGCGCCCGCCGGCCCCTCCCAGACCCTCCCGGCCAGGCCTGTGTGGAGAGCTCCGGCCTTCTGGGAGCGGGACCTCGCCTCGCTCAGTCATCAGCTTCCTGTTTCATCCAAGAGCCCTTTTCCCTGCGAAGGGTCTCCAAGATCCCGGGCGGCTTTCGCTTTCCGGGTGAAACAAGGACACATTTATTCATGCTAGCTGCGCTCTCCTCAGGATGGGAAATGGGCGCCGAGCCCCGGCTTGAGCAGGGGCGCAAGTGCATTTTATGTACTTTGTTGCTTGGAGGACTTTGATAGGCGCTGGCAGAAAAGAAGCCCCGGGTTCCTACCTCCAAGGGGCCAGTGTGGTTTTAGGAAGCCGCTCCCGTCGGTGGGCAAAATTAAGGCGATTTCTTATTGTAATAACTATTCAATTAAGGAAGTGGTTGCGCTGCCCTGTGTTAGGACTGGAAAGAAGTAAACAAGGCAGCTTCCGTAGGAGCTGGTGAGGAAGACAAGCCTGGAACAAGACCGTGTAGGAAACTTGGAGCAGAGGTCTCAGCTCTTCCACCACGAGGTGCCCAAGGCTCCTCCCACCACACCTCCAGCTGTGGGGGACGCGAGGTGACAATGTCGGGGTCCTTTGAGCTCCAGACCACAGGTGGAGAAAGCTGCATGCTCTAGGAGCGGAAGCCCCGGGCTGTTTGTGCGATCAGGCGGAGAAGCACGGCGTGGCCAGGTGGCTGCGAGCCCAAGAGGCTCAGCCTCTCCCGTGAGAAAGCCTGGGTGCAGCCAGAAAGCTGTGTATTCCCAGGCCCTGCAAGGGATTCTGACTCACCCTGAAGCTGGAGAACTCCACCCCCTAGTGAATTTAAATCTAGCCAGTTTGTGGATGTGGTGGTGCACACCTGTAATCCCTGGGTGTGGGAAGCTGAAGCAGGAGGGTTGCTGCAAATTTGAGGCCACACTGGGGCTACACAGTGAGTTTAAGGCCAGCCTGGAGTATACAGAGAAGACCCTGTCTCAAAAAAAATAAGTTCACTTGTTTCTTTAATTAATTTTTTTTTTTTTTTTTTTGAGACACGGTCTTGCTTTGTAGTTCAGGCTGGCCCTGAGCTCAGCCTCAGACTCACATCACAGCAATCCTCCTGCCTCTGCCTCTCAAGTGCTGGGATTACAGGCGAGTGCTGGGATTACAGGCGAGTGCTGGGATTACAGGCGTGAGCCACCACACCCAGCACTATAGTATGTGCTACTGATTGCTGCTGGGCATGAGTCTCCACGCCCAGTATTGTATGTGGTTACTGGGGGATTGAACCCGGGGCTGCTTGTGCTTCCAAGACAGTCGCCTGAAACACTGAGCTAAATCCCAGGCTCCTTTAATTAATTGTTAAGCATTAAGATTCACACATGAATTTCAGGGGAAATGTATGATTCTTTTTGTCTCCTCTCTTTGAAAGTGGATGACCCAACACCCTTTGACATTCAAGCTGAGCTTACGCTGAAGACAAACTTTTTCGCCACTAGAAATGTCTGCACCGAATTACTGCCCATTGTGAAGCCACATGGTGAGTCTGGGGGTGACCGGGACCATCACACTGCAGCTCAGGGAGGAAGAAGCCAGCCGCCGCCTTCGGGCCCTCACACAGAAATCACTAGCACTTCCCTTTCCTTGCAAGGGGAAGAAATAGAAAATGACTTTGCTTTTTCCTCCTGTCTGGCTTCTCAAGTGAGCCCAGGGTTCCACACAGGACCTCAGCCCTCAGTGACAAGATATTCGCATCCGCATCCCGGGAGGTCTTTGTCTCTCTTTTTTTTTTAAGATTTTTTGAGACAGGGTCTCGCCTTGTGGTTCAGGCTGGCCCTGAGCTCAGCCTCAAACTCACATCACAGCAATCCTCCTGCCTCTGCCTCCCGAGTGCTGGGATGACAGGCGTGAGCCACCACGCCCCGCACTGTGGTGTGTGGTACTGATTGCTGCTGGCGTGAGTCTCCACACCCAGTATTGTTATGTGGTTACCAGGGATTGAACCCGGGTCCTTGCGCTTGCAAGACAGGCGCCCGGAACCACTGAGCTATATCCTGGGCCCGGTCTTTGTCTCTTATCAGTGAGTCCTCCAGCTATCCAGGAGCGGCCGCCCTGGGCCTTCTGGGGACCCAGATAACCCAAGGGGTTTTCCTTCTTTAATTTTGGGGGGTTTTCCTTTGTTCTGTTGAGACAGAGTCTTACTATATAGTTCAGGCTGCCCTGGAACTCACAATGATCCTTCTGCCTCAGCCTCCCAAGTGCTGGGACTGCAGCTTTGCACCAACACACAGGGCTACTTGTTTTTATTTTTGCAATACTAAGGATTAAACCCAGGTTCTTTGCTCTGAACTAGTACCAAACCTTTTTGAGACAGGGTCTTGCTGAGTTGTCCACGCTGGACTTCAACTTTCAGCCTCAGCCCTTGGGATTACAGGAGCCCACCACTGAGAAATGTGATTTTCTTTTTTTTTTTGAAACGGGGTTTTGCTTTGTAGTTCAGGCTGCCCCTGAACTCATTAGGTAGGCCAGGCGAGCCTTGAACTCACACCAGTCCTCCTGCCTCTGCCTCCCGTGTACTGGGATTATGGGTGGGAGCCACCATGCCCGGCACTGTGGTATGTGGTACTGATTGCAGGTGGGTGTGAGTCACCATGCTTGGCATTGTTGTATAGATTATTGGGGATCAAACTTGGGACCTTGCACTTTCAAGGCAGGTAAACCACTGAGCTAACACTCCGAATACAGATACCCGTGCATGCACAAATTTTATAATCTAAAGCAGTGTGGCAGGAGCTGCCCTTGTCCTCCTGCCCGCTTGCCCACCCTGCCAGCCTCCGTGGGGAGCCCTCTTGGTCAGTCTCAGTGCAGTGGGGTTGGAGGAAGACCATGCCAGGGCCCACAGAGCCCATGAGTGCCAGGCCTGGGGCTGGCACTTCACAGTGCGAACTCAGCAAGAAAATGCACGTCTGCAAACTCTTTTTTACCCAGTGTTGCTCCCTAGCTTTGTCTGTGTTGGGATTTTTTTGCTTTGAGATGAGATTTTGCCATTTTTCCCAGGCTGACTTCAAATGCCTGGGCTCTAGTGATCTTCCAGCCTCTGCCTCCTGAGCAGCTGAAGAGACAGGCATGCGCCACCAGGCCTGGTGCTACTCTGCTGGTTTTTCTTCTTCCTCTTTTGCTGCTACTCCTCCTTCTCTCCTTCATTTCGCATATGGGGCTCTGTCTAGATTATAACAGAAATTTCCTCTTCTCCTCATGACTGTACAGTATTCCATTGTTGAGATGCCTTTACCAGGTTATCAGGAAGTCCTCTCCCTGATGAATTTCACAGGCATAGAATTTGAGCTGGCCCAGGAGGTCAGGTGCACAAATCTGTAATCCCAGTATGCTAAGAGGCTGAGGCAAGAGCATCACAAGTTTGAGCACAAGCTTGTGTAAGAGCCTCATGAGTTTGGGCACAAGTTTGTGCAAGTTAGTGACTTAGGGAGACCCTATTTCAAAAGGGAAGGGAGTGATATTACAGTCCAACGCCCTCAGTTCAAACCATCATCCTCCCAAAAAGTGTGAGTTGCGCAATACTGCTGAAACCTTGTGTTGCTAAAACTCCATGTTATTTTTGTTTATTTTGTTTTGAGACAGGGTCTCGCAATGTCCTTCAGGCTGACCTCCAATGCATGGCAATCTTCCTGCCTCAGCCTCCCAAGTGCTGGGATTATAGGTACAGCTCCACTTTATGGAGAGGGCAGCTGTGGCCCAAAGAATAAATGCAACAGGTGCTAACAGCTGGAAACTCCTCAGGTTTCTATATTCACTACTCAATCAAATTCAGGAGAAAGGAGAGCAACAGTGTCACATGGCTGCAAAGCAAGCCGCTGGAGAGCCATGGGAGGTTGGGAGGGGGCTGGGGACTAAGCCACCGCCTCTGATCAGTTCTGTAAACTGTCCTGGACAGGAATCTCCACTTTACCACATGCATGGAGAACATTTGTGACTTTTCTGTTTTTGAGGTCCTGGAAGCTAAACCCAGAGCTTTCATACTGAGCTACACCCCAGCCCTTTTAAAAGTTTTGAATGAGTCTCACTAAGTAGCTAAGTTGCTCAGACTGGGCTTGAACTTGAGGTCTGTCTGCCTCAGCCTCCCAAAGTGCCAGAATTACACACATGTTTCACTATGCCCAGCTATTTGCGACTTTTCAGTGATTTATGTTTACCCGAGAGGAAAATGCTTAGGATTATTAATATTTAATTTTTCTTTGCTTAGCTTTAAAACATTAAAGACCCAGGTATTGTGGTCTACACCTGTAATCCTAGTACCCAGGACACAGCAGGAGGATCCTCTCCAGTTAGAGGCCATCGTGGTCTGACAGTGAGTTCAAGGCCAGCCTGAACCACAAAGCAAGTCCTGCCACAAAACAAAACCGAAACACCTCCCCAAAGAGAAACATTTAGCTTGTTTGTGTGCTCGTGGCCTGACACTACCGGGAGCTACTTGCCGGCTCTTTCTAGAATGAGGCTGACGGTGGGTCTCCGGGCCTCAGAAGAAAGGAGGTTGGTTAGGTGCTGCCCTTCCCAGGCTGAGTGGATCCTGGATTAAAAGTAGGACTCGAGGTAATCGCGTTGTGTTGTGCGGTTGCAGGCGGGGGGGAGCACACCGAGGATGTGGGAGTGTCTGCAGGGAGGGCACCCCTGGGAAAGGCGAACACCGAGCCGGCCCCAGAGAGGACCAAGCGCACCCCAGGCTGCTGGCCACCCACGCAGCCCACCGGAAGTACTCGAGTATTTAAGGCCGGAGTTCTCGGTGTCGCAGCCTGGAGAGAGGAAGGAGGAATCCAGGGTGGCGACATGCTAGTGGGGCGGGGACTGGACAGCGTGTATGGGACTGGGAGTGAGAAGGCGCGCGTTAGCCCTGGAAATAGGAGGGCGGACGCTGGAAAGTGGGAGGCGCTGGGATGCAGCGGAAGGAACCCTTTACAGAGACCTGTGCTTCCCTCGGGGAGCATGGTACCTCCAAATATAAAGCCCCTCTCCTCAGATTTTATGCCTTGTAGTGTCACTTTTTGTTTTGTGTTTTGGCTTTGGTTTTTCAGACAGAGTATGTAGTTCAGGTTGGCCTTGAACAAGGACTATGTAGCCCAGGCAGGTGATTCCTGCCTCAGCCTTCCAAGTTCTGGGATCACGTGTGCATTCTCACACCCCGCTACATTTGGTTTTTATTAGCAATCAAACCTGCATCCTTACTCACTTGTATGTTTGATACAAGCAGTGATCAAAATATGTGGAGAATGTTTAAATTAAAAATATTTATTATAGGGCCAGGGACTTAGCTCAGTGGGTCTGGCGTCTGCCTGGCAGGCGCAAGGTCCCTGGTTCAGTCCCCAGTAATGACATACCACAATGCTGGGCATAATAATGGCTCACACCTGCAATCCCAGCACTCTAGAGACAGAGGCAGGAGGATTGCTGTGAGTTCGAGGCTGGCCTGGGCTGCATAATGAGTTTGGAGCCCATCTGAACTACAAAGCGAGACCCTGTCTCAATATGTATATATTTAGTAAGTGACATCGCCATTCATCCTCAGCATGCTTTCTCAATTTGAGGACACATCTCAACATTCTCTCCACTTTCTGAAGTAGTTCTGGAATTCTCTCATGAGTGTCTTTATGAGGTGTGATTAAAAACGTGGTGACTGCTGCTGCCGAGCGCCGTCCGGCAGGAAGGCAGCTCCTAAAAACATGACACTGTGTCCTCATCCACCTTAGTCACCGGATCTGGCACCGTGTGACTTCCAGCTTTCGCAAGTCAGAATGACCATGAAAGAGAACTTTCTGTATCAATTTGGAACATAGAGGCAGCCAGGGCGGCACAGCTCCAGACACTCAGGGAAGAGGCCTCCAGAGCTGCTACGGGACGGGCCCGGACGATGGGGTAAGCGCGTTCAAAATGAGGGAGAACATTTGGAAGGGGCTTCATGGCAATGTGTCTTCCTGTATTTTAGACATGTTTTAAAATTCTCTGTCCTTTCGATCACACGTCATAGTCCATGAGGACGGCTTCTCTGCGACAGACGCGACCTCTTCCTCTTCCATTCCAGGGAGAGTGGTGAACGTGAGCAGTTTGCAGGGCTCCAGGGCCCTGGAGGACTGCAGCGAAGCCTTGCAGGAGCGCTTCCGAAGCACTGCGCTCACGGAGCGGGACCTGGTGGACCTCATGAAAAAGTTTGTGGAGGATGTGAAGAATGAGGTGCACAGGAGGGAGGGCTGGCCCGACTCGGCTTACGGGGTGTCCAAGCTGGGGGTCACGGTCTTGTCAAGAGTGTTGGCCCGGCGGCTGGACGAGCAGAGAGGGGCCGACAGGATCCTGCTGAACGCCTGCTGCCCCGGGTGGGTGCAGGCAGATATGGGCGGTGTCCAGGGCTCCAGGACCGCGGAGCAGGGGGCCGAGACGCCCACCTACTTGGCCCTTCTCCCTCCTGATGCCACCGAGCCACACGGCCAGCTGATCTGCAACAAAGTTGTGCAGCCCTGGTGAACGTCTGCGTCAGCCTGCACACAGTTCATGACCCGTCCACGCAGCGCAGGGGCTCTGCACAGACATACGCTGCACCCCGGCCTCTGTACTGCCCCTTCTGGAGTTCAACACTAATAAATGTCAGTGGAAAAAATGAATGAATTCTGATGCTGAAGTTGGACTCTCTTTGTGCTGTGGAGAAGGAACAAACGGCCATTAAACCCCCAGGAGAGGACGTTCAGTTCCAGAATCCTGGATGAGCAATGTTGCCCACTCTTTAGTCTCAGGGGGAAATATGCACAGGAGCCTCAGACTGTAGTAGGCCTTGTGATCACCCAGAAGGCACCAGAAACAAGCTGCTAGCCAGTCATGGTGGTGCATACCTGCCGTCCTGGTGCTCTGGGAGGCTAAGGCAGGAGAGTGAAAAGTTTGAACCTGGCCTGGACAACTTCACAATTTAGCAAGATCTAGTCTCAGAATAAAAAATTAGAAATGGCCTGGAGCTGTAGCTCAGGGTAGACGCCCTGTGGCTAGTCACCTGGACTAAAGAGACTAGATGCTGCTCCCCACCTCAGGGTTTCTGGAGCAGTTGGTCTGCCTTGCCTTTTGAGACAGGATCTCACTATGTGGTTCAGGCTGGTCTCAAAATTGTGATGATCCTCCTGCCTCAGCCCCCTGATGTTTCTGTCAGAGACAAAATTACAATGTTCAAAGTATTAATTGGTTTTTACATGAAACAGGACGGCACAGGGTGACACTTTATTCTGTAAAACAGCATGCGTTTCTGAGGAGCCAGGCACAGGAGATTGGTTTTATAGATGGACAAGAACTGAAGAAAGAAGAAACAGGAAAAAAGTTGGTTGTTTTCCTATGAAGGTTAAAATGGATAGCTGGCTGACTCTGGTTGGCTAGGGATGTGGCTGTTCTCTTTCCTTATTGCTGGGTCAGTCAAACAACATAGCTTTGCTTTGGCAATGTGGCTCTTTAGCATGAGTGACGCCATTTTGGTTTGACCTACTAGGCCCAGTACAGCAGCTCAGCCCAAACCAATGGCTTTCTGTGCCTTTTATCAGCAGTGGAGCTTGAAGGACTTGGGAGATGTTTGACTGTTGTTGCTGTAAGAATGATGTCTTCTGTACTGGGCTGTAAGCTGGCTTTTGGCTTCTGCCCAAGATTGCTGATACCCCTTTCATCTTGCCAGTGCCGCAGCACACTGGCTATCTCGCTCCTGCCAAATACAGAGCTGGGTGGGCGTCTGTGCTCTGAGCTCAGCCCAGACTCTTCAGATGACCCCTGACGAGTCCACATTCACAGCTTCCCAGTGGGGTTCTTTTTTTGACCAGGCCCCCTGAGTTCCAGTTATACCCTGTAGAAAAAACTTGTAAACAAAAGAATTGTTTTCAGTTTTTGCTTTGATTGGTCCTTGTCTGCATTAACAATGATTGTGTCCGTCCCGAGGAGTCGGTACATGTACATCACACATCTGAATCCTCTTTACTTCCCTTTTCCTTCCCTTCTTCCATCTCTTGGTCCCCTCCATTACAAAAGATCCATCTCCCCATTTCTCATTATCCATCTTTTATTTTGCTCTTTTATGTATTTTTGCTTTAAGTTTTCCAACCAAAAGAAACCACATGACATTTAAACTCATGTGCTGATTTATTTTACTTAGCATTGTGGTCTCAAGTGCAGACCACAGTGATCCAAGTCCTCCAGATTTCTGGAGTGTCTCTTTCTTTACGGTAGAGTAGTGCTCCCTGGAGAGTACATACCACATTTTCTTTATCCATTCATCCCTTGATGGACTTCTAGGCACTTCCATGATTTAGCTATACAGAGGATTTTATTAAGAAGAAGAAATGTCCTTGCACAGGTTTATGGGGGGAGTCGGGACTTGGGAAGGCGCATGGCTTCACACAGATTCAACAGGTGCGCTATGGAAAGAACGCGCAGGAGAAACCGCAGATTCGCCCGTGCTGCCGAGTCTGTCCCAGCTGCCCGGGCATGAACTGAGAACAGATAGGCATTGTTCCACTTGGGCCACGTCCCTGGCTCTGAACTGAGAACAGGTGGCACACTGGGCACCGCGTCCTACCTCCTAACATCTCATTTTGGACGTGAGAATTGCATTTCGAAACACTCAAGGCGTCGTTTTTGGGACCAGGACTGAGCAGGTCACCCTGTACTTCTGCTGTACTCCAGGGAGCAGCTGATTATTCTCCAAGCTCTACAGCACCTCAGTGTCAGCTCCCCTGTCACAACCCTCCACTCGCTTTCCCTGCACTTGAGTGGGGAGAAGGTGGAGCCCCATCTGTCCGGCACTGAGTGTCCACCTGCCTTGTCATCCTTTCTTCCTGGTACTGGGAGTTGAACCCAGGGCCTTCGCGCTGAGCTGTAGCCCCAGACATTATTGTTGTTTACTTTTTGGCAGTGTCTTGCTAAATCACTTAAGTTGCTTACGCTGAGCTTGCAGTCTTCCTGTCTCAGCCTCCCAGAGAGCTAGAATTGTAGGCCTATGGCCATCAGGCCCGACTTCAGCCTATGTCTAGGCCACTGATTAAATCCGAACCCTATTCAGTCAGGCCATGGCTCCCATGACGTTTTAAAAGCCCGAGGAGGTTTTTGGACTGTGACACTCTGGTCTCTCTTGCAGCCAAATTCGAGTCTTGCTGAGGGTGCACCCTGATGGGGACTGGAGGGGCTGCAGGCTGCACTTTTCTCCCAAATAGGAAGTCACCACCCTCTACTTATTTCTACTTCCTCTTTTGTCCATGGCCAACCGATCTTCCCTTGACACTTTTGGATCAACATAAAACCCACTTAAAAGATCCCTAAAGGCAGGACCAGCTGGACTGGGTCCGACCCAGAAGGAGCCAGACCACAGCCCAGGAAGAAGGCAGACCAAAGACAAGCCCCTCCTCACAGTGGATTCTGTCCATGGCCCCAGCTCCCTCCAGAAGGACAAGTGTCCTTCAGATGGGCCTTTTCTTTACTGACTGGGTGGTGTTAAGAGTTAGATCTAGAATATCCCCCAAGACTTCACATGTGCAGAGTGGGGATTTTGGAAGGTGAGTGGATCATAGGGGTGCTTTCCTTATCTGTGAATTAATAGACTGATGGATTAGTAGCCAGCTGGTGTTAGGAGGTGGGGTCTGATTGGAAGAGGGGAATGTGGGGGTGTGGCCAGTCCCAGGGTGTGTCCTGAAGGGATGTTCTGTACTGTCGTGTGTGTGTGTGTGTGTGTGTGTGTGTGTGTGTGTGTGTGTGTCCCCACTTCTCTCTCTGCTTCCTGGCTGCTCTGGGTGAGCAGCTCTCCGCTCCTACCCTTCCACCAGGTTCTTTCTGCCCCGGAGCCAGCTCCCCCTAGGCAGGAACCTCAAAAAGTTGTGAGCCAAAACAACCCTCTCCTCCTTTAAACTGTGGATGTTGGCCATCTTGTCCCAGCAACACAAAAGTAAGATAGTTGAGAGGTTGATGTTTAAGCAAAAAGGAACATGATCATCAGATTCATTAAAATGATTTATAGTATGATGTAGAGAAAATAATGATGATGAGGGTTGCTGTAAAAAAGAAAACAGAAAGGTAAATTGATGGAATCCTGGGCTATCAGTCATCCTTGTTCCTTCCCAACATGGTTTTGCCTAATTCTCCCAATAGTCCTTTCAGATTGGTATCACTATCATTTTTCAAATGAAGAAATAACGGCTCAGAGTGCTTAATTAACGAAGCTAAGAGTTAAGAGATAGGACCACAACCAGAACTGTCTGCAGAGTTCCCTGGTGCCTGGTGCTGGGTACACCTGCCTCTGTTGCGATTCGAAAGATCCGGGGTGGTTCTTGGTATAGAAGCTAATAGAGATGACACATTTAATTGAAGTGATTTGTAAGCTGTCTGGTCATTACACTCCCAAGTCAGCCTCTGTAGATTTTTCCACAGAGAAACAAAATATGATTTTGTTTTGTTTTGTTTTTGTTGCTGGTGAATGAATTCAGGACTGAACTATATCCCAGCCCTTTTTTATTTCGAGACAGGCTCTCACTAATTGGCTAAATTGCTCAGGCTGGCCTCAAACTTACAATTCTCCTGCCTCAGCCTCCCAAGCAGCTGGGATTACAGGTGTGTACCAGCATGCCTGGCTTCAAATTTGGGTTAAATGCAATATAATTTGAAGAGCCAGTTTTATTGATTGTATCGGCACATTGTATATACACATTATGATCACAATCGACATTGAGAATTTGTACCAGTACCTGTGATTCTCAATTTTTACATTCTCCTGCCTCCCAAGTCCCCCATCCCATATATACATAATTTTTTTTCCTTTTTTCCTTTTTTTTTTTTTTTGAGACAGGGTCTTGCTTTGTAATTCAGGCTGGCCCTGAGCTCAGCCTCAAACTCACATCACAGCAATCCTCTTGCCTCTGCCTCCCGAGTGCTGGGATTACAGGTGTGAGCCACCATGGCTGGCATTGTGGTATGTGGTACTGGTTGCTGCTGGGCGTGAGTCTCCACACCCAGTATTGTATGTGGTTACCGGGGGATCAAACCTGGGCCCTTGCGCTTGCAAGACAGGCGCTGGAACCACTGAGCTAAGTCTCCCGCCTGTTTCCTGTTTTTTAATCATCAGATTTTTTCTTTACTTAAAGGGCCATTTTGCGTGATATGTATTTTAGGTGTCAGATAGCACCAAGTGTTCCTTCTGTAGTATCTTTCCTGTAACTTACTTTTCTGGGTTGATGCTTATGTAGTAAATGTGTATAGTGACTTTTATCATCAGAAGGAGGAAGGATTAAAGTGGGGTTTTACATTAAATTTGAAGCGCCCTAGTTAGTTTGAATACTATTGTATAAGGAATTTGTTCCTCTTACAGGTCTTTAACAGATGAGCACAGATAGCTAAGTGGATTTTATTTTTTCTTGGGGCTGGAGATTTAACTAGACAAGCACTTCACCACTGAGCTCCACCCCTAAGGGGAGACAAGGTCTTGCTAAAGTTGTCCAGGCTGGATTCAAACTTGTGATCTTCCTGCCTCAGCCACCCTGAGTGCTGGGATTATAAATACACACCAGTATGCAGAATGCTAAGTACTTCTGTTAGTTCAGGGCAGCATGAGTGGTTGAGACTTAAGAACTTCAACAGTCACTTATTTGCCAAATTGTTGCTATTTTCCTCTGCTAGTTGGGTAAAAACATACATTTATCATCTCTTTTTTAGGAAATCAGTCTTCATGAAATAAACTGTTTCTCCCAGCCACATATGGCTCAATCCTTTCTTTTTCCTCTGATTCTAGTTTAAGACATTTCCTGACCTGATCCTTAGAAGATTTACATCCGGGTCACCTATGATACGCCAAATGGAAACAGAATCCAAGTGAGGAGCCTTCATGGTGTTCTGGAGAGGTAATCCGGCCCACTTCGGGATCTGATAGAAACGCTACACCCTTTCCCAGCACACTTCCAAACGTTCTCCCCCACCCCAATGAAGCACTTTCATGGGTAGCCTAGTCTTAGTGACGCCTGTATGAGATCTAAAAATTCATCAGGGCCACAGAAGAAGCTCCAGCCTTAACCCACAGGCGGCGCTGAGTAGGCTGGGCGTGCAGTTGGGGCCGCCAGGACAAGGGCAATGCCGGGGGTGCTTCTTGCCCAGCCTGCAACTATCAGGCCTGGCTTGGTGGGTCAGGAAAGGCAACAGACTGGCCTGGAAATGTTAATGTTCCCCAGAATTGACATGAAGTCCTCTGTCCTGACCCGCATCTGCATAAAGAGCTCATTCCAGGAAGGAAGGACATCACCTGCCCTCTAGGGAAAGCTGAGGCCTGCGGGGGGAGGGGTACCCTAAAGAGAGTCCCCAGCCTTCTGCGCCCTAAGGTCGTCCTCCTGTGAGCATAGGGTTTGGGTGGGGTCCCGATGGAAAGGATGGGGCAAGCCAGCTACTGGGCACCTTTCTTGGGCCCTAGGGTGCTCCTTGTTCGGAACCTTTCAGTGACCGAAGGACAGGCGGGCGGCTCTCGGCAGGCGCTGACCGGTGTCCCCTCTGGCACAGAAGCTCGGGAGCCCAACCTAGTAGCTCAGCCGCGGAGCTACGCCCACTCGACCGGCTTCTCTGTGGGCAGTGGGGAAGACAAGGGCTTTAAGGCCACGCCCCTAGACCCGCCCACTGGGCCGAGGTCCCGTCCCCATCCGTCCTCGCGCTTTGAAAAGTCCGCCGCGGCTCTGTCCCGCCCCCGCCTCCGAGACACGAGGCCCCGCCCCTCTAAGAAGCTCCGCCCCTGAGGCCGCGGCTGAGGCTCGGGCGCGGCGCTTCCGCGGCGGTCGTCGGTCGCCGCGCGCCTCAGCCGCTCCCGCTCCCGCTCGCACTCCGCAGCCCACAGGCTCCGCCGCGCCGCATGTGAGCGCGTCCGCCGCCCGCCAGGGCCGCCGCCGCGGTAAGTCGTGACCGCGTCTGGTGGCTCCGGGCCCGGGCCCGGCGTCCCCTCCCCCGGCCGGGGAGAGGCGTCAGTCCCCGGGCGCGTGGTGGGTGCGTGGGCGCGGGCCCGGCCTCGGCTCCGGCGCGGGCGTCGGGCGCGCGGCCTCGGCCGGCAGGTGCAGGAGGCACGGGTCACCCCGCCGTCCCTCCGCGGGGGGCGGCAGGCTCAGTTTTGTCCGCCAGCGGCTGAGGAGGCGACCTTGGGGAGCCCAGGGCTTTCGGGGAGGAGGACCCGCGTCGCCGACCGTCCCCGGAGGCGCCGAGCCGCAGTGCGCGCGGCCTGACCCCGCGTCCGGTCCCCTCCCGTCCCGTTCCGTCGCGTCCTGCCGTGCGGGGTCCCTCTGGTTACCCGCAAGCGGGCTGCCCTCCCTTGAGGGGACACCTGTGCCGGTGTTCCTTTTTTTTTTTTTTTTCTAGTAAGGTGTTGGGGACATCCCTATCCTGAAAGCCTACTCCTAACTGGTAGTCTTGATTCCTCCCCCCGCCCCAGTGTAATTTATTAGACACTCTGAAAATCAGATTCAGAGTGTTGAGTACTGCAGTTTGATCAAGTACTGATCGTCAGCGTTGTGTTCTGTGGCCGCAGGGTGTGTTACCTGTGGGCAGGTAATGTCCCCGCTCCGGGAGGGCGGAGGGCAGAGATGGCACTCTGTGGTGTGCACTCTGCCTCCGTTTCACCAGATTCGTTGCTTGGTGGAAGCATATTTTCAACGAGCTGCTTTGGACTGTGGCAGATGGTTTTTCTGGGAAATTGAGAATGGCTAAGGTGAAGGGTCTCCTATTGGCATTTCTGGTTTCCAGGTGAACACATCTGGTTGGATACCCTTGTTTATGTGACCATTCTATTATGTGGACTTGTCTATAGGCTGTACGACTCAGCTTACCTCAAGAGGTGTCCCGGATAGAGGTGAGAGTACTGGCAAAAGAGCTACCAACTGACCGGAGCTGGGATCCAGGTCCTATCAAATGGTAGTGGAGGGACCCGGGCAATTTCTGAAGGGCCTGATTCCGGATACACTTTTCTCCAGGGACTCCTGCTTGCTGCCAGAGATAAATGTGTGCTAAGCCATGTAGAAGACTGGCACAGTCTGGTGATAGCAGATGCCTCCTGTTTTGAAATAAAACAGCTTGCCTCCATGACTATTTCCAAATTCTCACCTATGCTGCTTTTGATTTGGGAGGTTTTTCCCCTTTGGTGTTTTTTTGTTTTTGTTTTTTGAGACAGGATCTCACTATGTATCTCAGACTAGCCTTGAGCTCACTGTGTAGCCCAGGCTGCCTCATGATCTCCTGCCTCAGCCTCCTGAGTGCGGGGATTACAGGTGGCTTCCTCCACACCCAGCTTTCGCCCTGCTGTTACCCCGAGCTGTTACACTTTGCTCCAGAGGCCGCCTCTGACACTGCACTGCTCCAGCTCCCCGCTCGTCCCTCGCTGATGTTGGTCTTGCCAGCTGGGCACGTCTGCTGCCCCACCTCCTAAACACACACCTTATCTCTGCGCAGCCTCTTCCTGGTAGTGCTGGCCTCCCACACCTGGGAACACTGAGGAGGGCTCTGCCAGGGCTTGGGCTTCCTCTTTCTGTCCTTGGTGGAGTCAGACTGTGATTTTGTCCCGCCCCTGTCCCTCTGTGTGCCTCAGTAGGTTGGAGTTATGCATGTAGATCTTTTTCTCTTCATTTGGCTGTGGGACTAAGTCTCTTTCTGCAGTGTTTAAACGCTTCGCTTGGGAGAGTAAATAGTCTGCGTGGGCGTTGGGTGCTGAAGTTGTTATGCTGGATTTCAGGCTGGACATGTCCTGGAGTAAGAGAGGCGGGGAACAGCTATGGATATACCAGCTTCTGCTTAGAATTGTTTTGTTTTATTTCATTTTTATGGTATTGAGAGTTGAACCCAGGGCCTTCACACTTACCCATATTTTCCCCATATTATTTATTTATATTTTTGTGGCAACATCTCTCTACATTGCCCAGGTGGGGCTTGAATTTGGGATTGTCTTGCCTCAGCCTGCCAAAATGCTAGCATCACAGGTGTGTGCCACTGCATCCGTTTCTTTGTTTTCTTTAATGCTTTATTTTTTCCCCCACCTGATCTTCTCATAGAATATTTCCAGTTTTCTAGGCTAGTTGAAAAGATCTGACCTGGTGAGTAGATCATTCAGGCCGAGAAGTGGTCTTTGGGTTTCTTAAATGCCCTGGTCAGGCGGGCTGTCTGCAGTTAGTTACTGCCGGGCAGTGGGCAGTGGGCAGCAGGCAGCGCGCAGCCCTGTGTAGTTAGTTCAGCAGCGTTGCAGGCTCCTGCTTCAGCTAATTCTGTGCTTTTGGCGGAAGCTGGCTTCCTCACCTCTCTGTCTGTGCCCTGGTCTCCAGTGGGACGGGACGGTTCATCCTCTGTCCCCTGAGTGCCTGGCCCCAAGCGGGGCCCAGAATGTGAGCCACACTGCAGGGGAAGCTCTGTGAGGTGGTGCTGGTGGCGTGTCTCCTGTCGCACTGGCCTGGGAGGGTCTGTGGCCTTTGTGCACTTACTGTTGGCTTCACTTTCAGGTTCTTTCTTCCCCGTGAGAATGTAAGATGGACCCAGAAGAGCAGGAGCTGCTAAATGACTACAGATACAGAAATTACTCTTCAGGGATCGAAAAGGCTTTGAGGAATTTTGAGTCCTCTAGCGAATGGGCAGATCTCATATCTTCACTAGGCAAGCTCAACAAGGTATGTGGGGTATATACTGTGGAGCTGGGGACACAGTTTTATTATTATCGCAAGGAATTTATGATGGTTTTAATATAATAGAAATACAGGCCGTACAGTTTGTAATAGCAAATCTTGGAAACAGCGCAAATGGCCATCAACCAACCAACAGATAAAGATGTGTTTTTATACAATGGAGTGCTTCTCTGCTGTAAAGAAGGATGAGCTTGAGACATGTATAGATAAGTGAATGGACCTTGACACCACACTCCTAAGTGAAATAAATTGGGCACATGTTTAAATACCATGTTGTTTCCACTGAAAGTGGAAATAAGGAGCAAAATGTATAATGGATACTGGGAAATGGGAAGAAAATGTTCAATTGAGAAGAGGAACAAGGGAGGGGGAGGAGGTAAAAAAAAAAAGAAAGGACAGGAAAAAAAGAACAAATAGAAGGAAAAATTGGAAACAACTTTTGCATATAAGAAAAGAAAGAAGGCTGGGGATTTAGCTCAGAGGTTCCAGCACCTGCCTCATAAGTATGAGGTCCTAATTTCGATCCTCAGTACCAAAAAAAAAGAAAATAAGAAGAGGAAGAAGTGTCAAAGTTAGGGATGAGAAAAAAAGAAGCAATATCTATCATGTACAGGCACAAACTCCCTGTGATGAGTTTTATCATTATGTATGTCTAAAATATACCAATAAATGTTTTGCTTTTAAAAAGAAAAGGGAGGGCCCGGGATATAGCTCAGTGGTTCCGGAGCCTGTCTTGCAAGCGCAAGGACCAGGGTTTGATCCCTGGTTAAACACATACAGTACGGGGTGTGGAGACTCACACCCAGCAGTAACCAGTACCACATACCACAGTGCCGGGCGTGGTGGCTCACGCCTGTAATCCCAGCACTCAGGAGGCAGAGGCAGGAGGATTGCTGTGATGTGAGTTTGAGGCTGAGCTCAGGGCCAGCCTGAACTACAAAGTGAGACCCTGTCTCAAAAAACCTAAAAAAAAAAAAAAGAAAGAAAAGGAAAATGCAGGGCCAGGTGTGTTGGAACATGTCTGTAATCTCAGCACTCACAAGGTTGAGGCAGGAGGATCATCAGGAGTTCGAGGCCAGCCTGGGCTTCATAATGAATTTGAGACTTGAGCATGCTTTGTTTGTACAGTTCCACTCAAGGAATTCTAGGCTGAGTGACCTTCCACATTCCCCTGTTCCTCAGGTTAGGAGGGGACAGTGTTCATTTTCTGTCTTTTCTCTTTTTACTGTAGGGGTACATCTTTACCATACACAGCAGTTACATTCACCTGCAAGAATTAGTCCATATAGTGTGTGTACATAGTACATCTCCATTTTGCTCCTTTGAGATGGGGGTCTCACTTTGTACTCAGGCTGGTCTTGAACTCACTGTGTAGCCCAGTGGCTTCAAACTCCTGACGATCCTCCTGCCTCAACCTCGTGAGTGCTGGAACTACAGGTGTGCTCCCCCAAACCCAACTCCACTTTTTCTTGACTGAGATGAGACTGAGTGCTATGAAGGTCACTATTTCTCTTCTTTGAAATGCATAGCCAGTGCTTGGCAGTGCTGTGCACTGATCCCCATGTCTAGTTCTGGAGCATTTCCTACCCAGAAGCAAGCCGTGTGCTTATCAGGCTTCCGTCCTAGCCTTTCCTGTCCCAGCCACTGGCAGTCAATAACTGACTTTCTGCCCCTATGGACAGTTTTATCCTTCTGTGTTTGGCTTACTTCTGTTAAGCATAATATTCTCATGGCTCCTGCAGCTTGTAGCATGTGGCAGAATTTCCTTTTTTTGGGGGGGGCGTATCTTGGGATTAAATGCAGTGTCTGTACTGAGCTATATCTCACCCATTTTCTAGTTTTTATTGCTAGTCAGGGCTCCTGCCTCAGCCTCCCAGAGTGCTCGGATTACAGGCCTTAGACTTGTATCTACATGTCTTCCCAAAGCCTCTGGCTGTTGTAGGTAGGACTTTTCAGAGGTGGCTGGATCTAGAGTGTGTGACGTTGAGATTGATTCATGGTTCAATGCTGGGATTAAGGATGCTAGGGTTAAGGGTATGTAATTACTAAATCAATCCACTGATTGGTTTGGTACCTCCACTAAGCCAGGCAGCCCAGACAGAATAGAAAAGGGTCAGAAAGAAGCTGCTATTGTCACTTGTTGGTTCCTGCTTTATTGCTGGCTACCCTCTGCCTGCGCTGCTTTGCCATAGACAGTTTCTGCTGTCCGATGCCCCCTTGGCTTGAGTTAACCATGGACTGAAACTTCTACAGGCTGTCAGCTATAAATAAGCCTTTTCTCCTTTGACTTTGGGTGTTGGGAATTTTGCCTCAGCAACAAGAAAAGCAACTGACAGCAGGCATGTGCCCGCCATACCTGGCTTTGGCTTCCTTTCTTTCTTTTTTGTTTCCTTTTTTTCTCAAAGGCTGAATGATAATTCATTTTCTTTATCCATTATGCTGGTGGACATTTAGTGTCCTTTGCTTACCGCTGTGAGCCATGATGCTGTACCCTGCGTGTGTGTCGGTCTTTGAACACAAGTCTTGAGCTCTTTTATGCATGTACTTAAAAGTGGAATTGCTGGTTCTCATGAGAACTCTATGTTTCACTTTTTGAGAAAATACTAACCTGGTTTTCCTGACATTGTACTGTTTTTCATGGTGCCAGCAATGCACAAGGGCAATGCCAGCTTCACTTTGTCACTGGCATATACTTCTGTGCTTTAAAAAATAGCAACTACCTGAAGTGAGCACAGTGACTTGGTCCTGTGACTGTGATCTGCGTTTTCTTAATATTGAGTTGTTTTGAGGGTCTTATGCTTATTGGCCATTTATATGTCTTCCTTAGAAAAATTTTTATTCAAGGCCTGGGGATGTTGCTCAGTGGCACTGTCCCTGGCTGCCAACCACAAGATCCTGAATTCAGTTCCTGGTATAACTAAAAAAAATAAAATAAAACTAAGAAGGAACAAAGGAAAGAAAGAAGGAAGGAGGGAAGGAAAGAAAGAAAGAAGAACTTTCATCCACGTGCTCGCCCATTTTATGTGTTCTTTGTTTCAGTTCCTGTTCTGATGGGCCCGTGCTGGCAGCAAATGTTGATCACTGTCCTCCTGTGGCGCTGGTGCTCCTGCACAGCACAGCTTCATTATTTTTCTCGCTCTCCTCCTGCTCTTTTCTCTCCTCCCTCCATCTCTTGATCCCCATCACACTTGGAAAAGGTCTATCTCCCTGCTCCTTATTGTTCGTCTTTTACTTTGCTCATTAATTTATTTATTCTTTGGATTTCTCATATAAGAGAAATTATGCAATGTTTAAGCTTATGTGTCTGATTTGTTTCACTTAATATTATAGTCACAAGACCATGATATTCCATTTTTCTTCAAATGACTCAAGTTTATCCTTCTTTATGGCAGAGTAGTATTCCATTGTATGTAAATACCACATTCTCTTTATTGGTTCCTCTATTGATGGCTATATAGGCTATTTCTGAGATTTAATGAGTATGAGTTGTGCTGCTATAATCATAGATGTGAGTTGTTGGTTTCGGAATGAAACATGGCATCTGGATGTGCTTGTAACCGGAGCTACACGTACGTGGGAAACAAGTCACCCCGCCAGACACTGCCCCCACATAGGTCCGTTCTGAGTCCCGGGAGTGAGGGACTTATGGGAACAAGAGGGACACCTGCTATCCGCATGCAGAGCACTGCACCAGCTTAGGGGAAAGAAATCCCTGTAATTCTGATCTTTATTAGAGAACAAGAACAATACATAAAGATTACATCCATGGAGGGGAGTTGATGCATGTATGTAACACGTCATTTTTGTTTTATTTTTTGAGCCATGGTATCACTATATAGTCCAGGCTGGCCTTGAACTTTGTTTTGGCGGTACTGGGGATTAAACCCAGGCCCTTGTGCTTCCAAGGTAGGCATGTACCACTTGAGCTAAATCCCCCACCTTGGCCTTGAACTCTTGAGTTGATCCTCCTGCCTCAGCCTCCTGAGTGCTGAGATTACAAGCATGCACCACCACATCCAGTTTAACACATTTTAATTGATTATTTTTGTGTCCCCTCTCCTTTTCCTCCCTGCCTTCTCCCATTTGTCTTTTGGTCCCCTTTCCTTTTGCAGAAGATGTATCTTCCTATTTCCTAGCATCTTTTATTTTTCTCTTTCATTTATTTGTACTTTGGGTTTCTCATATAAGAGAAACCACACAATATTTAAGCTTGTGCGTTGATTTACTTCACTTAACATTATGGTCTCAGTGCATGCATTTTCTTACAGATGACTCAAGTTACCTTATTATAGCAGAGTATGGTATGTAAATACACTTTCTTTACCCATTTATCTGCTGATGGGCAGATAGGCTGTGTCCAAAGTCCCTCTGTTCTGTGCCTCTTACCAGCCATGTGGCCACAGTTAAGTCCCCACCCTGGCCCTCTTCACAGGGCCCTGCAGCAGGGCTGTGTGAATCTGCCTCCGCTTGCAGGAACCCCGGCCTTCTGGCTTGTAGAGCACTGTCAGACAGAGGAGGGCATCTCACTTGGGGGCTTTTGTTTTAGCTGTTTGCCACAACCATGGGGTGACCTCAAGGTGGCTGGGTCAGCGCAGGGTCAGGTCATAGTGGGAAGCTGTGGCCACATGGGACAGGCACAGATAACATTCCCTACTATCGCCAGCGCACCTCTGGTCCACCTTGTCCCTGGAAGGAGAGCAGCAGCACAGAATCCATTTGTCTCTGACAGTGTCCCGAGGCCTTAGCATAGACTCCGGAAGATGCAGCTCATCTTGGTTCCCAGACCTACAGGAAGCAGGACTCTGAGTCTCACTGTTCACGCACATGCTATGGCTCTGTTGCTGCTCAGGGGTGTCTGTAGCTGAGGCTGCAAGGGCACTGCGAACACTGCCTTGGCCAGCAGCCTCGGGGTGAGCTAGTTGGCACTGCAGGGCTGAGGTGGTTCTTTTGAAGAGAGCTGTTCTCAGTGGTAGCACACCTGCCTTGCAAGCACAGTGTCCTGAGTTTGATCCCTGATACCAAAAGAAAAGTGCTGTTATTGCTAGGAGTGGTGGCACACTCTTATAATCCCAGCATGGGGGATGCTGAGGCAGGAAGATCACTGAATGTTTCATTGCAACCTGGGCTACATGGTGAGACCTTACCTCAAAAAGAAGAGAACATTTCCCTTTGCCAAGTGGAGTATGCTGTACTTTATAATGTTTTGTAGCTAGGCTTAGGGTATTATTTTGTGTTTGAGTAAGAGTATTTTTGTCAGTTCTTTCCAGTCTGCTGGAAGGGTGGAAATCATCCAGGTTTGCCAAAGCCTATCTAGCAGAACTGAATTGATGAATAGAGGAAAGGGCTTGTGATCTGCTTACATCACAGAAATTCTGCTGAGACTATTAGGAGGCTAGAAAGTTCATGTCGGGCCTGGGGTGCACGATTCCCCCATTCGGCACCCACTTCCCCGCAGGTGTCTAACACTTAATCTGCAATCTAAAGGAAATGCTGTTGGCTAACGTGGGTTAAATGAGGCCATCCTGCCTGAGCTGACAGGGTTGTAAAGAGAGAGGTCCCTCCTCCCCTGCTCCGTAAGGACCCAGAATTAATCCTGAAAGGGACTGGACCAGCTGTCATCTTAGTCACAGACAGACCTTACCCTCTGGTCTAGAGTGACTGCTATTATTTCAGCCCCGTGGACTGTGGTGTTTTGTTACAGCAGCCTGAGAGACTCATACAGAAGGCACTAATTTAGCTAGGTGTGGTGGCACACACCTGTTATCCCTACACACAGGAGGCAGCAGCAGGAGGATCATCCCGAGTTCAAAGCCAGCCTGGGATGCATAGTGAGTTTAAGGCCAACCTGAACTACATAGTGAGACCTTGTCTGAAAAAAATAAAAAGAGAAAGGAGCTGAGTTAAACTTGGCTGTTTCTCAGTCAAGGAAGTGGAACCCAAGCACAAACATTCACGCTCGTATTGGAGCCAAACACAAGTATTTCCATTTGTGTTTGTTTTTTGAGACAGAGTCTTGCTTTGTAGTTCAGGCTGGTCCTGAGCTCACTGTGTAGCCGAGGTGAACCTCGAACTCAGCAATCCTCCTGCCTCTGCCTACTAAGTGCTGGGATTACAGGTGTGAACCATTTTACCCAGCACAGTGGTATGTGGTACTGATTGTTGGTGGGTGTGAGTTGTATATGGTCACTAGAGAATTAAACTCGAGCCCTTGCCCTTGCAAGGCAGGCACTGGAACCACTGAGCTAAATCCTCGACCCTCCATTTGTGTTTTGAGAATAGTTTCCTCCCAGTTTTTAACCATAGGGACCTGTGGTAGACTGCACGTCTTTAGAGTGTGTAGCTGCTTTGACATGTGAGCCTCTGTGAAGCCGTCAGCAGTCGGGGTAAGGAGCACAAGTCTGTCCCCTAGTTTCTGCGTGGCCTCTGTAACCACTCTGTGCCTCCCATTTTCAGACACCCACACGTCTGCCTCCTGGTGCTACCAGGTTCTAGGGGGCTTGGGGACTTTCCAGATTCATGTTGTCTAGAACAAAGAATGGGACAAAAGAAAGCGAGGCTTTATGTTTATTAGTGGCAGGAAAGAGGTTCTCTCTGCAGAGTGAGGCCAAACCAGAGAGCGCCACAGCGCAGGTGCTGATGGCTGGGCTTTGGGCGCCATCCTGACGTCAGATCTGGGCCATTTGTCTTAGTCACTTTTCTCATTGCTGAGACGTAGCATCCAACACCTAAAGTTACAGGAGGAAAATTTTATGTAGCTACAGTCTGGAGGTTTTAGTCCACAGTCTAAAGACAGGCTGGCGTTGCAGAGGAGAACAGCTCGTGGCAGACAGAAGACAACAAAAGCAAGGGATCGGCACCAAGTGACCATATCATGGGCCGGCAACGTAGCTCAGCGCTGCCTTTCCTCTCTGGCAAGCACAAGGTCCTGAGTTTGATCTACAGCACCCAAACCCCCAGAACAAAGGACAATAACAACTTCCTCGTGCCCTTTCCTATTCCATCCGGGCTCCCCAGCTCAGGTGGTGCCAGACCAGTCAGTGGACTGGTTTAGTAATCACACCTTTAATCCCAGCTTCACACACCTTCCCAGCTTCTAGATCCAGCCTCCTCCTCAAAAAGTCCCACCTATGCCTGCACAACTTACCTGCCCTGCCAGTAGACCATGCTGTAATCTCCTGTCTCACTGATAGAGCATATGATCACGGGCCTCCAGATAACACACTGAGTCTCTTAACTCCCAGCCTGCTAGATGGCGATTCGCCACGTTTGTGTTCTCTAAGATCTAAGGATGAATTCTGGGAACAATGGGAGCTAAGAGAAGGAAGAATTTATTAAGAGAAAGATAATTTGTAAGAGATAGATGGGGCCCCACAAAGTGTGTTCCTCACAGATCCTGCTTATCAGGTGAGTTTTATAGTGCAAAACCTTGAGGTGAGGTGAATATAAGGTAGGACAAAGCTATGGTCAACCAGTAAGGTTACAGATATACTCACTTAGGTAATATTTATCCAGTGGAAAACCACAAGGTGGCCGTGAGGGGGGACAAAATTGTGGTCAACCAATAGGGTTACGTAATATAGCCTCATAGGTAACATTGATTAGAGGGGGTTCAAATGAGGACGCAGGTCTTGCAGCAAGTGCGTATAGAAGAACAAGGATTTTCCTGGAAGGGGTGGGTTAGGATCTTGGTCCCCACCCAGGTGACTGAGGCCTATTTAGAGTATCAGTCGCCACTGAGGGAAGTGCGTGGTATGGTCAGTCTTTGTCTTGAAGCCTGGCCCCTAAGGAAGGTGCCTCTAGCCATGCTCGTCCATTGCACTGGCTTCTGTGAGGGCCCAGCCCTGGCCGATTGCCTATAATATTTCTAACTAACGTAGCTGTCTACAGTCTCACTGTCTGTGCAGATGAGTTTCTGTTGTCTCAGTTCTTCCTCCCTCCCTTTCTTACCTTCCCTCCCTGCCTCTCCCTCCCAAATCTAGCTTCTTTCACTCACTGAAGCTACTTTGAGAGTCATCCTGTTGCTGTGGATATTGACACTTCGTTCTTGCTAAGTAAGATCAGTCACTAGACTGCTCTGTTTTCCTTGGCAGTGCAAAGACTTGGGAAGTTCAAGGAGTTCCCTCCAGGAAGGAATGGGGACTTCAGCTTGGCCCACCACCTAAGCCCTTGACTCTGTCACAGAAAAAGAGTTTCAGGATGTGTCAGTGAGAGGCACAGATGTTCTTAGGCAGAGTTAGAAGTACACATGGAGAAAATAGGCTGTGGACTCTTGAGAAAGGCGGACTGTGGCCTGCAGGTGTTTGGAAGATATCTTTTATTCTTTTGGAGTTTTTGAGACAGAATTTTGCTATGTAATGCAGGCAGACCTTGAACTCAGTAGGTAGCCCAGGCTGGCCTGGAATTTTCAGTGATCCTCCTGCCTCAGCCCCCTGAGTTCTGGAATTAGAGTTGTACACCACCATACCTTGTCTGGAGGCCTCCGTTAAGGATGGATGATATAAGATGCTTTTCCTATAAGTATCCTTTAAACCTTTTGAATGTTTCTTTTTTTAAAAATCAGGTTCCTGCCCTTCACCTTATGGAGGTTAAATTTTTAGCAGGGAGTGTGGGTACACCTGTGGGAGGATCTCAGGGTGGATCTGTGAGTTTGAAGCTGGTTAATAGTTCAGGGTGGCAGACTTATGGCACTTGTGCTGTAGCAGGCTATTGGTGTGATTGAAAGGTTCTCCATCACTGACATAGGGAGACCCTGTCTCAAAGTGGAAAAGGTGAAGTTTTGGATTTATGGTATCTCTAGGGGGCATGTGGGCGTGTGGGGACGATGAGGGGGAAACACAGCTGGGAATAACCTGGGGCGGCTCTGACTGCCCAAAAGCTGCAGTTGTTTTGCAGCACAGTTTGGAAAGGGCGGTTTGCCTGTCCTACTTTGTCCTTACTGGTCCTGTCCTACCTCAGATCCATAAATGTTCAGAACCTGCTGATCTGTCTCCCTGTAATGGATGTCTGGGCTGCTTCCAGTGGGCGTGTGATTAATTTTTTAAAAAACTCCAAGCCATGTGCCAAAGTAGTCAGATTACCTTATACTGTGTCCAAGAGCTGACACCATCCTCCAATACTGAACTTGTGGGGTTTTATTTCTAATGTTTTGCTAATATTTTCTGAAAACATTAAATGATACCATCAATATTACAAAGTTATAGTAGTGTCAGTTGCTATAACAAAAAATCCAAGATCCAGTGCTGCATAGAAGCATACATAGTAAGGTTTGGGTTTGTTTGGCGATTTTATTTGTTTGTTTGTTTGTTTGTTTGAGGAAGGGTTCAGACCAGCCTGGCACTCACTTTGTGGCCCAGGCTGGCCTCAAACTTACATTTATCCTTCTGCCTCAGCCTCCTGAGTTGTGGGTGTATAGGCGTGTGGCCCAGGCCCAGTGGATTGTTATGTTTTGGTTTGGTGGTGCTAGGGATTGGATCTCGATCCGGAGCCTGGTCCTTGCTAAGCTGAGCTCTGCCTCAGTGAGGATTTCTGGGCTGCAGTGGCCCAGAAGCAGATGGCAGGCCCAGCCTCCCCGCAGGCCCTGTTTTCCTTGGCAGAGATTGAGAGCGGGCACCTGAGTGCTCTCATCCTAGAGATGTGGCCGGAAGGCTGTGGCCGCCTCCTGGAAAGGATTTCCTTCAGTGCAAAGACTTGGGAAGGAACACGCACTCGGTTTTTGTTTTGTATTGGGGTGCTGGCATGCAGCTTTATAAAAATTTAATTCCTGATCCTGTGACTGACATCTGAGGCCTAGACAGGAAAAGGCAGGTCAGACGTCCCCTCTCTGGCAACATGCAGCACAGAAAAGTTGAGCCCTTTCGAGCTGTTGCGGAGCCCTTTGCATAAGTCCAGGACAAATATGTGCTCCTGAGGACTGGGGCTCTGAGCCTCAGCCTGGCAGGTGTGGGTGCCAGGGTGGGTGCTGTGCAGTGCTGTGTGAGGTGCTCAGAGCTGCCTGGGCTCTGCCACTCCAACCCGCCTGTCAGACAGCTGCAGTCATCGCCAGGTGTCTCCAGTTGAGAACCACAGCCTTAGACTTCAGTTGTATGGGGTGATAGGCCCCTTCCTTCCTTCTTTCTGTTTTATTTTTTGAGGCAGGGTCTTACTATGTTGCCCAGGTTGGCCTGGAACTCCCAGTGATCTTCCTGCCTCAGCTTCCCCAGTGCTAGGATAACAAGTGTGTGTCACTACACCTGCCTGTTTTCTTTCCCCCTTTTTTTTTTTGAGATGATCTCACTATGTAGTAAGCCGGTTCAGGCTGCTCTGGAGCTTACTGCATAGTGCAGGATGGCCTCAAACTCTCAGCGGTGCTCCTGCCTCTGCTTTCTGAGTGTTTGAATTACAAGCAGCCATCACCATGCCCAAGTCTGCCTGTTTTCTTCCTTTCACTTGTCTACCTGTAGGTCTGTTCTTCTTCCAGACGTTTCCTAACCCACCTAGGACCTTCACCACCTGTTCCATGGGAGCTGGAGCCTGCTTCCCTGAGCCCTCACTCAGCATACCTGTATGCTGACAATAAGGGTGCTTGTGTGTCCTTAGGAGGCATAGAATGCCACGTGCCAGGCCCAACCCCTGCCTCTGCATTGTAGAGGCTGCTGCGGGGTAGAGGCTTCACTGAATAGTCGCAGTTTTATTCCCAGTGCTTCTCGGGAGGGTGTGGCCTTCTGGTGCCTGTATGTGGCCACTTGCTCCACCAGTGTGTTCCAAGGGTCCCCAGCAGTTGCAGAGCTGGGTGCTTCGAGGAAGGCCCAACCCTGAGTGTAGGCTTACATGGAGAAGGCCAGGCTTCTGTGCCCCTGTTGCCCCTTTCTGTTACTAAAATCTCATGGCTGTGCCAAAATATTATCAGTGGCTCCTTTTGAAAAAGGCTCATTACCCAGGCTCTGGGTTGCTGCCTCTCCTAGAATTAGATTCCGTGTTCTTCTCTTGAACAAAGAAGTGAAGGAAAGGAGCAAAAAGCAGTGGCCAAGTTTACTGGAGAGAGTGAGAGTGAAGAGTGAGGGAGAAACTGGCTCTGCAGAGCGAGCTTGGACAGAGTAAGAGAGGAAAGAAAGAATAAAAGAACAGCCTGGAGGAAGCAGGCAGGGCACTGCGCGGAAAGCCAAGACGGCGAGGTCTGCTGGGGCAGCTGTGTCCTTTACGCTGTCCAGACCTCGAGGAAGCTGGACAACTACATCCGGGTCCTGAGGGGAGGAGCTGGGGCCCAGTCCCAGGCTGCCGTCGGGTCTAGGAATCCTACTGAAAACCTGCCAGTTCCCACGAGGAGACCAAGTGCAGGGCTTTGCGGCCTGTTCTATGCAGGTCCAGAACCCTGTAATTAACAGCTCCCTCCTATTGCCCAACCAGCTTCGTCATGGCCCTGGTCCCCTGTCTCACTTCCCTCTCACCAGTCCTGTGACTTTCTACCCCTCCTGCACAGGTGGCTTGGTTGGGGACACGGATGTAAGGGGAAAGCATGGAGCAGGGCAACCAGAAGTCACGTCAGAGCCGATTGAGCACCATGACAGTGGAGAGAGCTGTACTCTTCGCTCCCCCAGGGATTCTGCTCACCTTCCCTGTGCCTGCTGCCTGACCTGTCGGCTGCCACAAAAACCCACATCCGTTCCAGGAACATATTCCCAGGTGCCGGTGGCTAGCTGAGTCCTCTTGTGGCCACATCCCGAGTTTGGTGGGGGAAATCTATTCTGAAGCCTTCTGTGCCAACCAGGATCGAGTGTGCAGCTCCAGACAGCTTGGGGAAGCTGTGGCGGTGGGGACAGCAGTCTGGCCCTTTTCTGACGGGTTCAAGGAACACTGAGTTCTATCGAGAATTTTCAGTACTGACATGCGTTTTGGGTTTGTGGTGAGATGAAGTTTGCAAGGATTTTTCCTTTCTTGGTAGTACTACAGGTTGAACCTGGGCCTTTGTACTGTGCTACATCTGAAGCTCTTATGATTATTACTATTATTATTATTTTTTAATTTTTTTTATTTTGAGACATGATCTGGCTAAGTCATAGCATTACCCAGGCAGGATTCAAACCTGCAATCCTCCTGCCTCAGCCTCCCAGTGTCCTGGTCGTACCAGGATTCTGGCTTGCTGTTCACTCTTTGCAGGGATTCTTTCCAGGTTCTTATTGTCCTGAGCAAAAAATTGCACACAACAAGTAAAAGAAATAGCAAGGTTTTATGTTTATTAAAAGTAGGGTGTGATAGCTTGTGTCTAGATGTCCTCCCAGAGCCTCGTGTGGTCACAGGTGGGCCTTTTTCAGAGGTGGTTGGACCTAGAGGGTGTGGTGCTAGGAGTAAGGGTGTGTGATTGCTGAATCGGTCCACTGACTGGGTTGGCCCCGCCCTAAGCCCAGCTAGCCTAGATAGAGTATAAAAGGGGCAGAAGAAGCTGCCAAGGTCCCTTGTTTTCTTTGCTACCTTCTGCCCACCATGAATTGTTTCTGCTGTGCTGTCCCTCTGCCATGCCACCCTGCCTTAGAACCAGCTGATTATGGACTGAAACCAGTGCAGTCTAGGAGAGGAAATAAACCTTTCCTTCTTTAACTTTGGATATTGGGTATTTTGTCTCAGCAATGAAAAAAGATAACTAAGACAGCAGGAAGAGAAGTAATCTTGGGCCAAGCATTTAGCTCAGTGGTGCCATGCTTACCTTGCAAGCACACCCTTGCACACCTGAGTTCGAAACTCCAGGACTGCAAAAAAAATAAAAAATTAAAAAAAATTAAAACCCAGTAATATATACAGAGTGTGAGTGGATCACCAAGAGATCACAGGAGATTAATAGTGGAGGCCTATTGTATTTCTCATTCTTCAGGCTGCCATCAGAGCTGTCCTGTCAAAGCCCTGATTGATTTTATGCCAGAAGAATTGAACATAGCACTCTCTGATTGGTCCCAGGTGCAGGGGATGGGAACTCTTTTTCTGTGAGTATGTCCTAGATGTCAGTGTCACTTGCTCAGGTAGCTAGCCATACCCTAATCTCCTTCCTTGATGGCATCTGTGCCAACCACCTGGTCTCAGGATGTACTTTATTCTCTCCTAGCTCTGACTTTAACAAGTTGGCTTCCATATAAATTGGGTTTGTTAAGTATGTCATTTGTCCGTACATCAAAGTGTACTTGTTTTTTTTTTTTTTTTGAGACAGGGTCTCGCTTTTGTAGTTCAGGCTGGCCCTGTGCTCACCCTTGAACTCACAGCAATCCTCCTTCCTCTGCCTCCCAAGTGCTGAGATTACAGGTGTGAGCCACCACATCTGGCTAATTGCTGGTGGACATGAGTCTTCACACCCAGCATTGTCGTATGTGGTTACTGGGACTGAATCCGGGTTCTTGCACTTGGCAAGGCAGGCGCTGGAACCACCGAGCAAAATCCCCAGCCCTAAAGTGTATTTAAAAATCAGAAAAATAACCTGTTCAGCTACAACATCTAGTGTATGATTATAAAATCTTAAGTATTCCATGTTCTTGCATCTTATACACTCTGAGGTTTAAACAGGGTTCTGAGGGACATGTTTGTCTATATCTGTATGCTCTTTTCCTTGGTTAATGGTAGAACTCTATTGCTTCAACCTCCTCCCACCATTTTTCATTAGCTTTTAACGCCGAAAGGAGAGTGATTTCCGCTATAGCCACAGTAATAAATGTTTTGTTTCAGTTTTTTGAGACAGGGTCTTGCTTTGTAGTTCAGGCTGATCCTGAACTTAGCCTCAAACTCACAGCAATCCTCCTGCCTCTGCCTCCTAAGTGTTATGTTTATAGGCATGAGGCACCATGCCCAGTATTGTTATATATGATTACTGGGGATCGAACTCAGGACCTTGTACTTACTAGGCAGATGCTGGAACCACTGAGCTAAATCTCCAGCCCTTGGTTTTTTTTTTTTTTTTTTTTTTGAGACAAAATCTCATTATGTAGCCCAGGCTGGCCTCAGACTCGCAGTACTGGGATGACAGGTGTGTGCCACCACGTCTGGACCCCTACAATATATTTTCCAAAACTGGCGCCACACATCCCCCTTTACACATGAACAGGCTGAGTCATTAGCATACTTATCCCTTCCCGTGTGCAGGCCATGTCTCCATATTTCAGCAGGGCCTGCCCTGTGTGGAGAGGGTGAAATGCCAGGCTGGGGATGTGAGACCCCATGGTCTAGAGCCAAGGCAAGCCCAGCTCAGAGTCTGAAGTTCCTGTGTGGGAAGACACATGGCGGGGTCAGCCAGGGTGCATGGAACACACAGCAGGAAGAGAGAAGGCATGAGACCACCTGCGTGGGGGCCATGTGGTTGTTACTGTGCGTTTTGGTTTGTTTTGCTGTCCTGGGGACCAAACCAACAGCCCCTACCTTTTGCTACATCCCCCCTGCCCCTTTTATTCCCACAGGGACACAGCACCCCCACCTGGTGGGACTTGAACTCCCAGTCCTCTGCCCTCCACCTGCAGTGCCTGGACTGTAGCTTGCTCCTGTGTAGCACTGTGTGTTAGGACGCAGTTTCTTTATCAGCACACCGAACCCTAGGCTGTGTGGACCACGTGATTGGGAGCAGCCACAGTGTTGAAGGCTCATGCTCCTCGCTGCCATGCATGTATGTGCATGTGTGACATGTATACATACGTATGTGTGCACAGGGCTGCATCCATGCTGGGTGTGCATGGGATGGGAAGTCTCTGTGGGCTGTCTAGTCACTGGGGCACCATATCTGACACACAGAACTTGGAAAGAGGAGGGTTTATTTTGGCTGAAGGTTACAGTCTGTGGTCGGCAGGTATAAGTCAGGGAAGCACAGTGGAGGTAGAACAGCGGGGAGCCGCTCACCTTTGGCAGCTGGGAAGCAGGGAGAGAAGGGCAGAACCAGCAGGCGGATGTGTCCTCAGGCCACGCCCCTGCGATACCCAGCAGGCCGTCGGCCAGCAGCCAGGCAGTAACCTTCAAAGCCGGCCTGAGGGCCCTGCAGTCTGTGAGGGACTTCCTCTACCCAAACTGTCACACATGTGTGTGTACATATGTATATGTGTGCATGGGTGTGTGCACACGCTGGCTGTGTCGCTGGCCTCTGTGGTGGCTTCTGAGCAGGGCACACAGAGCTTCCCTCACCGCAGAACCAAGTCTGAGGAACCCACAACAAGTGCTGCCAGAACCCGGAGCCCCAGCCACACCTGCCCTGGCTCAGCCCTGCCCGCATTTGGTGCTGCTGCTGCTGCAGGTGCGCATCCTGACCAGCAGAAAAGCTCCAGCCCAGCGTAGCCTTGGCCTGTCCCCCAGCACAGAGAGCGACCCCAGAGAGAGGGCGAGGCTGGTGGGAGGAAAGAAACAGGTTTGGAGAGATTTCAGAGAAACAGATTTTCGTGCTTTTCTCGCCCTGGCCATGGAAGCTGCTCCTACTGACCCTGTGGGACCTGAGGATGCTGTGGGGCCAGGGATGGGGGGGTGAGGGGTGGGGTGGGGGGGTGGTCGACCTCTCAGGCCAATGCCTCCTGTTGACAGAGAAGTTGGAGCAGCATCGGCAAAGGTGACCTCACACTCACAATACCCCAGTGCCCAAGTTCCTGATGTTGCTGGTCAGGCAACACCCGGCCCTGTCCTCGGCCCAGGTCTGCTCCGTGTCTGTCTAAAGGGCACCGGCCTTGCCCCTTGGCATAGATAGGATGTGGAAACTGCTGCCACCTGGCCAGCATGGCTCTCACTGACACTGCACACTGACACTTCGTTTCTGTGGCCTGCAAGGAGCTTCTGTGTGGAGATGTAGCTCCTGCGGAAGACACTGCCTCTCCCCATACTGTGTGGCTCCTGATCTGGCGGACACGCTCACCAGCAGCAGCTCATGGTCCCACTCATATGCCCTTGCAGACTTGCAAGAGTGGTTCTGGGCTAAGCCTGGTACCATGGCTCTGCCTGGAATTCTAGCCCTGGGGAGGCTGAGGCATGATGATCACTGCTAGTTGAAGGCCAGCCTTGAACTTGGGTCTTTTTTTTTTTTCTTTGAGATAGGATCTTGCTTTTTATTTTGCTCAGGCTGGCCCTGAGTTCAGCCTTGAACCTACAGCAGTTCTCCTGCCTCTGCCTCCCAAGTGCTGGGATTACAGGCATGAGCCACCACGCCTGGCACTGTAGTATGTGGTACTGATTGCTGGTGGGCATGAGTCTCTACACCTGGCATTGTTCTATGTGGTCACCAGAAATCAAACCAAGGTCCTTGCACTTGCAAGGCAGGCGCTGGAACCACTGAGCTAAATCCCTAGCCCACCTTTTTTTAAAAAGCAGATTTGGACTTTCTTCCAGTAACTTCATAAGAGAATGTTTAAAAAATGTGTTCTGTAGACTCTATAAAGTATTTTAAAAATCAGATCTACTCCCCATTCATGTAGTTAAGTTATCTTTTATTAAAACATTTTTCACATTTACTACCTCAGCCTTTTCAGACATGTCAGTTACCTTTTGCCTCATGACAGACCCTTTGGGGTCCCTTTTGTGTCTCACTCACAGCACCTGCCAAGGCACGTGAGGGCTTGGAGTTGCATGGCAGGTCTCATGGTGCTGCAGGAAACATGTTTTCACTGGTGCACAAAGGGAAAGGTTCCCTGGCCTCTGTGGTGAGGCCGAGATGTTTGAGTCCACTCACATTTTATTCTCAGGCTTTGTTGCTGCTGCTGCAGATCTGACCAGGGCCCAGCTCACACTATACCCACCTGCTCTCCGAGCTCCACCTTGGGCCCTGGTATTTTGTTCCACAGTCAACCTACAGAGCCTGTGAATGTAATGAGGTAAAAAAAACACTGTAATTAGATCTCAGTTATGGCTCCAGAAAGGCTTTTAGAATCATTGTGCATAGTTCCTGAGTGAAGTAAGTAGGGCAGTTTAATTTCCTGTGTAATCATAGCTTTTCCTTTCCTATGGCACTTTAAAAAGTGCTTCTGAAAACATGGCTACTTCCCTCAGTTCATCTTTTTCTCTGGGATACTTATTCTATAGTAGTGGAACATGACCTCTCTCATGAGCTGTGTATACTAGGATTAATCTCCAGTCAGTTTGGGTTCTGCTGTGTGTGTTTCCTCTTTGAGACAGGGTCTTGCTATGTAGCTCAAGCTGGTCTTCAGCTTCAGGTGCTTCTCCCGCCTCAGCCTCTCAAAGGCTGAGATTATAGGTATGTATCACTGTGTTTGTGCATTTGGTTTCTGGTTTTCTGAAAATCCCCACCAAGCCTGAAACTCCCCTGAAAGTATTTGCCGTGTCTGTGTCATTATGGAAGAGAAGTTCCCTGGGCAGAGATTGGAAAGGGAAAGGCAGGGTGAGGTTGGGCCTGTCTGTGCCAGGACCCGGCCCTCGGGAGGGTGCAGGAGAGAGCCTGGCCTGGCTCGTGGCTCCATTCGAGCCACGGGAGGAAAATGAGCTCTATTGGCCCTGGGTGGGAACTTGCTGCATTTTCTGAGAGAGGCATGGAGGTGCCAAGCTGCCGCACCCGGGGCTCCCAGCCCTGCGCCAGTGCTGCTCCTGGGTGAGCTTGCAGCCAGGTTTCGTGGTCATCGTGTTGGTGGGCGAAGAGTGAAAGCAAACCCACCAGAACTTTGGAAAACAGCTCACCAGCTCGCCAGGTAAGGAAACGTGTGCAGATGTGTAGACTTGCATGTATGCGCGCCTCGTGGAGGAGAAGCCAGGAGTTTGCACATCCTGGAAGGTGACTATTTCTCACCACCACACCCGGTCGCCTGGATTGTCCCCCCGCCCCACAGTCCTATGGCATTGTGTTTGTCTCTCAGCCATCACCAGCAGCTCCAGATCCCTCTTCTCTTCCCTGCTATCAAACAGGAAGTCTCCAGGCCCTGCTACCCACCTTTTAGCTTCTGTCTTTCCAAACTTGGTGCCTCTGGCCTTGCAGAAATGAACAGGACTTGTAGAGCTGGTCACTTCACTTGCCAGTGTCCACAGGCGTCTCGGCCGTGGAATCCCTGTGTGCAGATTCCTTTCTTCCCACAGCTGAGTCCTGTCCCCCGTGTGGCACCGCCTTGTGTTGCTCCCTCCATCCTTGCCACACCTGGCTTGTTTCTGTGATTGTGTGTGTGTGCAGATGCAACGGCTTACAGAAAGGGCTTCTGGGTCCAGGCCCAACTAGAAAAGCTACGGCAGGGTCCAGGTAGCTCTGGGGGATTGTTCATTTGTCTGTGGTCCTGGGGGTCGAACCAGGGCCTTGCACTGAGCTGCGTCCCCAGCCCTTTGTACATTTTTTAAAAGCTTAAGACTGGGCTTGAACTTGCAGTCCTCCTGCCCCGGCCTCCCAGAGTCCTGGATCACAGGTGTGCACTGCCATGCCCCGTGAAGCTGAGTGTTTAGCTGCCAGAGGAGGGAATAAATGACTGAGTAATTTTTAGCCTTTTAGACTAAGAAGAGTCACCCCTTCACCTGAGTACCGTTCTGCTCCTTCCCTTGCCCAGTGGGCCTGTGTCACCGCCTGCCTTGTCTCCACACCCAGGTGCCGTGACCTCGCATGTATCTCAGGAAGGGCGCACAGAGCAGTGAGTGTGTGCATTCCCAGAACTTTGCTCACAGACACTGTTGGGGTCGTTCTGTTTTGCTGCTACTGCTGGCTCCCACCATGTCTAATTTGCACGGGAAACTCCCTCGGAGGCAGCTGGCATGGCTGGGGCCCTGCTTGGCCCCTCTGTTCCATTTGAGTTTGACATGGGTGCATCCTGGCATGGCAAAATCATCTTGGGGTGACTTTCACAACATGGTGTGTTTCTGCCTCTGGTTTCTGGGGACCCAGGCTAAGAGGGGCTTCCTGGCAGTCGTTGGCTCTGAACTAGAGGCAGAGAAAACGGCTACTAAGCTTGGGGCCAACTTGTAAAGCGTGTGCGGAAGTGACTCACAGCATACTCATCAGTCATGTTGTCATGCTAGGGGTCAAAGGTCAGGGCAGAGGCCAAAAGGATTCAGCCTTGTGCACAAGTCTGAGACCAACCCGGGCAACTTCACAAGATCCTGTCTCAGAATAGAAGACTAAAAAGACCTAAGAACGTAGGTCAGTGACAGAGTGCCCTGGGTTACATTTCCAGTGACAGAAATGAACACGCTTGTGCACTTCCAGGAGAGTGAGATGGCTCCCACCCCCGGCCCACCTATGGAGAAAGCCGCCAAGGGCCATGTCGGCAGGACTGGGTGACGTCCGGGGGTGCTGTGCCTGTGCCCTCGTGCACCCTGCCCACTCATGGCCTGCAGCCCTGCCATCTGCAGCATCTGGCTGTTGGTTCTCGCCCTGAGTTACAGTGTGTGACTTCGGCGGCCTCAGCCCCAGTGTGTGTGGGCAAGTTACTGAGCCTCCCTCAACGGCTTTCCCTCTGTTGTATGGCACTCAGCTCCTCGTGAACCATGTCGGAGGTGTTCTTTGATGCTCTCTCCCTGTATCTAATTCTGCACGGACACATTGTACTGAACGTGTGCATTTAGTCAGACCACAGGCTTCCCTTGCTCTTGCTCTACAACCCGCATAACCTGGATGAATGTGCTGGATGGGCTTGGGGTCCTGCCCTCTGTTTCAGCTTGGGTGCAAAGGGGAGTGCTGTGGACGGAAGAGAGAAAAATGGTGGCCCTGCCCTCAGCTGCCAGCCTCTGGCCCTGAGCTGAGCTGTGCTGTGTGCAGCCGAGTGAGCCAGGTGCTGGGTAAGAGCATCTGGGTGAGGGGCGCAAAGGGCAGGTGGGAGGAGCTGCGGACTGCTCTATGCTGTGGCAGTGTTTGAAGCTAAGGCATTAAGGATTGGGCAGGTGGAGCCATGTTACAGGAGCTTTTTTTTTTTTAGGTTTTTTGAGACAGGGCCTTGCTTTGTGGTTCAGGCTGGCCCTGAGCTCAGCCTCAAACTCACATCACAATCCTCCTGCCTCTGCCTCCCGAGTGCTGGGATTACAGGCGTGAGCCACCACGCCCGGCACTGTGGTATGTGGTACTGATTGCTGCTGGGTGTGGGTCTCCACATCCAGTATTGTTATGTGGTTACCGGGGAATCGAACCCACGCCCTTGCGCTTGCAAGACAGGCGCCGGAACCACTGAGCTAACTCCCCGGCCCCCGTACAGGAGCTTTTGAGGGGCTTCAGGAAGCCTGGTATTGTGGTGCAGACCTAAAATGGCCCGCAGGACCTCCTATGGGCAAAGTGATAAGATTAGGAGGCTCCAGGCTGCAGGAGCTGCTGTCAGAAGGCGGGGCTGGTCCCTCCTTCCCACCCTGGGTTCCTTCATGAGCAGAGGATCCAGCAGACACTGCAGTGTGAGACCAAGGTGCTAGCAGCTTTCTGGTTACTGCCTCTTCCCTGGCCACTCCACGCCACAAGGAATATCTCTGGCTCTGTATCTCGGGACAGAAGACCAAGGATGTGCCCACAGACAGGCCTGTGTCCTGCTAAGGGAGCCTTGCAAGAACATTGTCACTCTTTCCCCCACCTAGAGGAGATGTGAAGCTACACCCCACAGTGCTGAGCCCTGGCCTCAGGGCCACCTCACTGGGAAGCTGCGCTGGAGAATGACGGGGTGATTCAAGCCTCTTCCGGGCAGACTCGAGGGCCTTCAGCACCAGGGTCACAGGCATGCCCCATCATGCCCAGCCTGAGTTAGTGTCTTGTCATCCCAGAGCAGTCTACACTTGTAGCCTGTCTGCACTCTGCCCAGCAAGCTCCACCGTCCAGCCCAGCTCCCGTGCTCTCCCCAGTGTGTGGATTGCCAGCTTCCAGAGATGGAGGCACACAGCCCTCATCTGTATGGCTCCCAGTGAGGCTACAAAGCTGCCTGGTGGTGCCAGCCCTCTTATTGTGTGATCAGGAGCCCCAGAGGTGGGCCCGTGGCTCTGCTGGCCCTCCATGTACAGGCCCTATGTCCCTGTCCCCGCAGCCCCCGAGGTCTCTCTGGTCCCCGCTTATGCCCTCTCCTGTCTTCCAGGCACTACAGAGCAACCTGAAGTACTCTCTGCTGCCACGCCGGCTGGTCATCAGCAAGAGGCTAGCACAGTGCCTGCACCCTGCCCTGCCCAGCGGCGTGCATTTGAAAGCCCTGGAAACCTATGAGATTATCTTCAAAATTGTGGGGACCAAATGGCTGGCCAGGGACTTGTTCCTGTACAGGTATGGCTGCCCTCCATGTGTGCGCAATCATGTTTTGGTCCATAAGACCAGAAAGTGACAAACAGGCAAAATCAATGTGGGAGGCGGGCACTGCAGCAGCTGGCTGCAAAGCCAGAGTCTGCTCTTGAAACTGGCTGGCCAGGGTGGGGCTTGGGGGCAGAGGACCTGCCAGGTGTGTGCCAGGCCCGGCCCCATCGCACACTGCAAGAGAATACAACATGCGGGAACCCAGCCTGCGTCCAGCTGGCCAGTCACCACCGTCTGTCCTTTCTTGTGCCCACAGCTGCGGCTTGTTTCCCCTTCTGGCAAACGCGGCCATGTCGGTGCGGCCCGTGCTGCTCGGCCTATACGAGAAGTACTTCCTCCCGCTGCAGAGGCTGCTCCTGCCCAGCCTGCAGGCCTTCCTCCTGGGCCTGCTGCCCGGCCTGGAGGAGGGCTCTGAGATCTACGACAGGTGAAGTCATTCCACTTCTTCCTGAGAAGGGGCGGTGTGGAGGGAGGGAGATGCCTCCCTCAGTGCTGTGCTCTTTTGATTGTTTGAGATAAGGTCTTCCCTCGAAGTCTGTGCAGCCCAGACTGGCTTAAATTCACAGTGATCCTCCTGCCTCAGCTTCCCGAATGCAAGTGCAGGAAGTTCTGGGGTTATAGGTGTGCACAGTCATAGCCAGCTTTAAATCCGTGTTCTCCCCAGTCTCACTACTGCTCAGCCCATAGGGAGGTCCCAAGCCTAGAAAGATGATGCTTTCTTGGAGAAAAGTACCAATTACAGAGGGAGGCCATTGAGCAGGTTTCCTGTCGCATCCTGGCTACCACAGTTGCCCATGGTGTTGCAGCTGGGAGCTCATGCCTCCTCTGCCAAGGAGCCCTAGGCCTTCCTGTATGCACCCTGTATGAATCCTTGCATCCTGTTACCCCACTCTCAGGTGAGATGCAGATGGGAGGACCCCACAGTCGTACAGTGACCACACCTGGAGCCAGCCTGCCCGAGCATCAGGTTCCAGAACCCCTCTGTCTTTCGGCTTCTAAGTAAAAAGGCAAATCCAGGTTCATAAAGACAGGGCGTAGAAAGGCAGTGACACATTTCAGCAGCAGCTCAAGAACTTAAAAAGCTCATATTCACAGAAGTTCAGGCAGGGCTTTTGTTTTTTTTGTTAGTTTGTTTTTGTTTTTTTGCAGAGCCTTGCTGTGCTGTTCAGCCTATCTCAGACTCACTGGGTTCTCCAGACTGGCCTCAAAATCATGACAGTGGTCCTGTCTCACCCTCCCTACTGCTAGGATTAAACCCATGAGCCACCACACCCAGTTCACACAGGATATTTTGCTGCTGCTTAGGAGGGGAAGTATTGAGTATCCACATTGTCCTTTCCTTGGAGAATTATAAGGCACTCAGTTCTAAGCCAGACACCATGGACATGCATGTATCAAAACTACTCAGGGAGCCGAGGCAGGAGAACTGCAAGTTCAAAGCCAGCCTGGGCAACTAGCAGACCCTGTTTCCAATGTAAAATAAGTTAAAAATGGTGAGTGTTGTTGCTCAGTGGTAGAGCACTTGCCTAGCGTGCTTGAGGCCCTGAGTTTAATTCCCATCACAGGACTGAACAGGACCCCAGACTTGACTAGAGCAAATAATCACGCTGAGAGACGCTGCAGCACTTGCCACCTACTAACATGGACTATGTTTTGTTTGTTTTGTTTGAGACAGGGTCTTGCATTGTAGTTCAGGCTGGCTTTGAACTCACTGTATAGACCAGGCCAGCCTGGAACTCACAGCAGTCTTCTTGCCTCTGCCTCCCAAGTGCAGGGTGGCATGAACCACCGTGTCCAGCATTGTGGTATGTGGCTACTAGGAACCAAACTTGGGACCTTGTGCTTGCCAGGCAGACACCAGAACCACTGAGCTAAATCCCCAGCCTAACACAAGCTGTTTTAAGAGCTTCTCTCTAGGGGAGGTGACTCCGCTTGGAGAAGTTCCATCTCATTACACAGGGCACAGTGCGGCTCTTGGCAGAACAGGGTGCCTTGGGGATGGAGGGGCCTTGCACCAGCATGGGTGCAGGATCTGAGAAGCATCAGCAGCAGTGTGTACTTCCTTCCAGGCCCTCACACAGCCCGGCTTTGGCCTTGCTCGGTCCCCCTTGTTGGCCTCCTCGGTCTCAGGAGGAAGGTTCTGCCCTGTGCCCCACAGCGTGGCTGGGCCAGTGGGCTCGGCTTGAGGATGGGCAGGGCCACTCCTCTAGAAATTCCGTTCCGTGTCCTCTTCAGGTTTCCATGTGTGTGCCTGTGCATGTGTGTGTGAGTGTACACATCCATGAGTGAGGTTTTCCCATCCCCTGACAGATGACCATGTTAGTTCTCCCAGTGTATTGCCCCCTGCTAAATTTTCAGTCCTGTAAATATGGTGGTTGGAGTGTTTTTATTTGTTCTTTCAGTTGGTGAATGAGGGTTCATTAGAACAGGTGTTAAAGTTGCTGCACACGGATGGCTTTTCTGTAACACTGTCATTTCTTGACCTTGAACCAAGAGCTGAGAGCTGCCTGAGGCTGTGCTCGGACTTGGCTGTCACAAACCTAGCCATGCGTCTGCACCACCCGGGAGCTCCCAGCCGGCAGCTCTCACAGGTCTGTGCCGGTGAAGCTCCCCTGAGCTCTGAGCATTGTGCGGTGGGCACTGGCAGCAGGGGGACAGCCCACGCTCGTGTCAGTGCCGCCTCCATTTGGGTCTGCTAGAGCGTGGCCACTGTTTCCAAAGGCACGTAGGAGAGAGTGACACACCCAGCAGGCATTGCGCCTGGGCAGGGGAGGGGTGTGTGGGGTCACCGCAGGCATCCCAGAGAGGGACCAGCCCAGCCAGTGAGCCCAGGTGACTCAGAGGTTTTGTGGAGGTGGCCGAGACCAGTCCTGCTCCGCTTTTTAGTGAACTGAGAGCGAGCGTCGTGGTCAGCGCTGGGCGGTGTTTCTCAGCTGCTCCTGTGCGGCCGCACATTGTTCACTGCTGGCCGGGAGACTTTGAAAAGTGTCTGTGGAGCAGCTGTGAGGCTGTTTTGCTTTCTAAGAAAACAAGATTAGAAGGGAGATGAGAGGAGAGGTGAATGTTTTAGTGGCTTGTTAAAAAGTGCTCAGCGACGTATCACACACCTGAAATCCCAGCACTGGGGAGGTGAGGCAGGAGGAGGCCAGTCTGAACTACACCACATATTGTCTGTGAAACAGCAGGAACAGGCTTGCCAGAGATTTCCATGTAAATCAGGTATTTCCCTGCGGGTGCTGTTGCCCCTCCCTGCCCTGTTCTGGTCGTCCTGGGGAGGTGCTGCTGGTGTGGGGCCGAGGCCAGGCATTATGAATGTCCTGGGTGCACATAGGCGCCCCCTGCAAAGGTGCGCCCAGCCTCGGGTCCACAGTGCCGTGACTCGCTCACACTTGCTTGTTTACTTTGCCTTTCAAGACAGGGTTTTGCTGTGTTTCTCAGGCTGTTCTCTGTTGCCTAGGCCTGAGTGGTCCTGCTTCCTCAGCCTCCTAAGTAGCCGGGATTGCAGATCTACACTGCCACAGCACCCTGAGATCCCTGATTTAAGTGATCCAGCTTACTTATGTGCCTTCTGTTGATTGGCTGGGGAAGAATTCTGGATCCTGGGCTGCCCTACCCCATCTGCAGCTCTGGTGTTGACCTGTGGGGCATTTCTGTGGCTTCTGTGAGCTTGTTACTATGATTGTTTGAAACAGGGTCTTGCTGTGTCCTTCACGAAGCCTCGAACTCACCATTAAACTGTAGCTCAGGTCGACCTTCAACTCGTCAAGCTCCTTCTGCCTTAGCTTCCCACTGCTGGGTTACTGGTGAAAGCTTCCATGCCCAGGGCCGGCAGGGTGCTCAGCTTCCTGCACATGCAGAGGCAGGTAGCCACATAGCAGAGCGGTGGAACACTTGGAGTTGGCAGTGCCATCCAGGCCACTGAGGGTCTGAAGGTGCTCGGGGTCTCCGAGAGAGCAGAGTGCACAGGTGGCACAGGAGGAAGGCTGGAATGGCAGGGTCTTTAGTTGCTGCTATTATTGATGGGTTTTGAATTAAAAGTTTAGGGTTCTGGATTCCAAGCTGTGCACTAAGTTTGGAATGTCAGACAAATAATCTGAATAGTTCTTTAGTATGAAATCTTATTTAGAGCTGGGTTTGGCAGCACAGTTGTATCCAGCTACTCAGGAAACTGAAGCCCGAGGATCACAAGTTCAAGGCCAGCCTGGGCAGTGGAGTGAAGCCCTGTCTCAAAATGAAATGAAATAGAATAGGGTGGGCATGTAGCTCAGTACTGGAGCACTTGCCTGATAGGTACATATGAGGCCCTGGAGCAAAAGAAAGGGAGGGTCATTTTTAATCCCATTACTTCACTCTTCTGTTGTGAGTTTTGTGGTAATTGCTGTTTCTTTGACCATGATATTGTTGGAATTCTTAGTACCCATAAACATTTTTAGAACACAGTGAGACACAATGAATGAACTCAGCTGATGGACAATGATTACTGGGAAAAGGGTAGCATATGCAGTGTTTCCTAGGCTTGTAGATAGCAGGACCCTCTTCTATAGAGCATCTCTAGTAGCTGGTGTTCATGAAACATACTCTGGATGCTGTGATAATAGCTCTGTGTGTGTGTGCGTGTGTGTGTATGTGTGTGTGTGTGTGATAATTCCGAGGGAGTTTTGTCTCAGCACTGATGTTCTAGGAGGGATCCTGGAGAGGGCGGTACCCAGTGGACTTCCTAAACTCGTCTGCCGCTGGTTGTGGCAGTTAGGGTGGTCGGAGTTTCAACCTGCTTAGCTTTGGATCCCCCTGGGCCAGGGGAGGCAGACTTTGCAGAGTGTCTGCTGGGTCGCTGTGGAGCTTGCTGTACCCACCTCAGTGTCAGTGCAGCTGCCCAGGAGCTCCCGTGCTGCATTAAAGCTTCACTGTGTTTTCTTCAGAGCTGCCACAGCCACATCCTGTTTGCTTAACCGGCCTTAAACTGGGCCACAACTGCAGCCCGGAAGCTTCTCCACATCCTTTCCAAGTCTCTGGTCACTCATGCCTCTGTTGGTTTTGCTAAGATGACAGTGTGCATCATTCTCACAAATATTTGAGACAAAATAGTTTGGACCATTTCAAGGTGAACAAAATCCACTTATGCTATAGTAAAGGCAATAGGTATTTTTCCATGAAAAATGTACATACATGGATCAAGAAAAGGGAGATAAAGGTCAAGGATGATCATGAAAATGCAGGAGTGGCCATCGCCTGCTGGCCTTCCCAAGGGCTGATGTGTGTCCCGCTCGCCAGGTGTGAACAGGTCTGTCTGCACAGCAGGGCTGGTGTGCATCCCAGCGATGTGGCCGGAGCCCCAGCCCTGCTTCCACACGGTATGCTCCCGCACAGTCCCACACAGAGACTCATCCTGTTCTCATCAATGTACATGAGGTTAAACTTGTCCCGGGTCCCACCACCAAGATTCAGCCACAGGGCACCTGCCTAGGGACACTGTGCCTTATGTGCCACTTGGGTGCCACCTTTGCAAGTAAGAGGCTATGGGAAACGGAGTGCCCGTGACAGTGAGTCAGCCTGTCCACACCTGAGACCTGAGTGGGATGTGCCTCAGCCAAGTCCCTGGCCAAGCTGCCACCAGCCCTGGCAGGGAGCTGTTCAGTGAGCTGCAGGGTCACTCGGAGTCCCTAAACAAGAGGTGTGACTTGGTGTCCCGAGGACCTGGCAGAGGTGGGCAGGGAGTAGCCATCAGGTCTGGCACCATCTCTTCATGGAGGTGCCATCGGGCGGGAGGTGCATGCTGTGCATTGTGCTGGCGTCTGGGCCAGGTCTGTCCCTGTTACAAAGTCACAGGCACCGGCACGATGCTAGCCGTCCTCAGATAGGGGCCTCCTGATCGTTGTTCAAGTCTTGAGTCATGGCAGTCTATTTTTGCCTGCCAGCCAGGTGAGTCCTTGTTACCTGGAATCCTGGAACTTGGGAAGGGTGAGAGAGGAAACTTGTGTGTTTGAGACTATCCTGTCTCAAAAATAAAAATGAAAACAAGTAAGTAGCTGCTCTGCCTGTGCTCCTGTGCTGCGATGTCCACTTTCTAGGTGCCTTAGTGTCCACGGCAGAGGGGGAACAGGTGGTCCCAGTGCCACAGGATGGGTCAGATGGTTCCTGATAGCCAGGAAGCTGCACTGCTCCATGACATGTCTGTTTGAGGAGACTCATTGGGTGCGACAGCTGGAGGGCAGAGACCCAGAAAGGCCAGAGGACAGCACAATGAGTACAGGACAGACCCTTAGACCCTGTGCCCTCTTGCCACAGGACGGATGTCCTGCTGCTGCGGCTGTCGCTGGTAGTGGGCAAGGAGGTGTTCTACACGGCGCTGTGGGGCAGCACGCTGGCCAACCCTGCTGTCCGGCTCCCCGCCTCGCTCTTCGTGGTGAGCCACATCAGCCGGGACTCCCCCGGCAGGGAGCAGAAGTTCATGCTGGGCACCGACCACCAGCTCACGGTGGGTGCTTTGCTGCGTGGGGCCCACGGGCAGAGTATCTGGGGAGCAGGTGGTCCCTGAGGCTGCAGGGACATGGGGCGGGGCAGTCCCATCCCATCTGGGCAGTGGTGAGCTGCCAGAGAAGACCATGAGGACATTGTGCTGACCAGGACTGTGGGGCTGCTGCTTTCACCGCGAGTCAGATGAGTGTGCATGTGAGTGAGGCGGCCGCAAGCCACAGGCCTCCTCTGCTGCAGGACTGGTTACTACCCAGCTGCTCGCGTCACATGTGAAACTCCTGGGCTCCTGCGGCTGCTCTCAGATCTTGTCCTTGGGGTACCCTGCATCACTGCCCGGCCCCTTGTGGACAACCCCCTTCCTGGCCAGCCCACCGCTTTCAGGAACTCGGCTTGGGAGCCTGTGTTGCCGGCCCGCCACTGTGGTTTTCAGCGCTTGCTGTCTGTCGCCACCTGGAGGAGGGTCCACACTGTGAACTTGAAATATGTGGCTGAATCCATGGCCCTGAAGGGCCTTGACTTGGCCTGGGCTCCTCAGTGCCTCCTTCGTGCTGGGATGGTAGCTCTGCCTCTCAGGGTCTCCACACACACACACCCCCCACCCCGACCAAACGGCAAAGGCAGGGAAAGCGCCTCACTGCTGATGATGACACAGAGGAGACCCTCTTCTCTCCATTTTCACGCCCTGCTTCAGCTCCTCTTTTGCTCTTGGTTCTTTTCTGACTGGTTTCCTGTGCCACCAGGCCATGAGAGACCTGCTGTGCTGAAGCTTAGCTTTGCTCACATGTGTTCTGTGCACAGCTCAGGACCGGCCCGGCTCTCCTTAGGCGGGCCTCTCTCCTCTCCTCAGCCCTCCCGCCCTTCTGCCCTGGCCTCCGTGTGGCTGCTCCCTGTCCCTGCAGCTCTGCCTCCTGTCCCACGAGCTTCCACATTCCAATCATAGTTCCTCCTGAGCTTCGTCATGAGCTGAGCCACAATGGCGCTGGATGAGCCCTGTCTGGGTGTGGCGGTGCCCCGGAATCACTCGGAATCGTCAGACCATGCATCTTCAGCTTTAGTTTAGCCTGAGGTTCCTGCTGTGCCTCTTCTGGGTTCATGGGCTTGAAGACCTTAGAACCTGACCATTTGCCCATACCTAGAGGCTCTCAGGTGGGACAGGCGAGGCTGCCCCTTGTCCTGCAGCCTCCAACTCCTCTGTTCTGACCTAATTCTCTGGGACAGACTATTGCGGTCGTTTGTCATTTACAGGTGAAATCACTGTGTGCATCACTGTTAGACTCGAATGTGCTCGTGCAAAGAAACAATCTGGAAATTGTTCTGTTTTTCTTCCCGTTTTATACCTGTCTGGTAAGTCCTGTGTCCCTCTGGACTTTTTCCCAAGGTGGGGGCAAGTTCTTCTTGAGAGGAGAGTGGAGCCACTTTATGATCACCGTTGCTGTCAGTCACGACCCTGTGTTCCTTTTTGTATGGATGCTGTTTCCATAGAAAATACTGAATGGCTTCTCTCTATAGCCAGTATAGAACACACCAGTGCCTTTGATGTGGGGGAGTGTGGTTCTCGGGATAGCACTCTGAGCTTTCATGCTGAGCTACACCCCTAGCCCTTTTATTTTTTACTTTGAGGCAGAGTCTCACTAACTTGCCCTGACTGGGCCCAAACTTGCAGTCCTCCTGCCTCAGCCTCCACAAATGCTGACATTATAGATTTGTGGTACCACACCTGGCCAAATCAACCTCTTTTGGGAGCTGTCTTTTGGATTAAATGTTTAAAGAAGGGCTTTATGGCAGAAAGTCTACAAGCTTCTTTATTGTTCCTTTCCTTACATGAAATTTTCTCTGTCTTTCCAATAGGATCCCAGTGAAAGAGCCATTCCCCTGCTCAGAGGTGACATTGTCCACCTCCTCTCGGCTGCTACCCAGACTCTGCTGCGAAGGGACATGTCCCTGAACAGAAGGCTGTACGCCTGGTTACTAGGTACCGAGCAGTAAGCAGTCATGGGGAGTCAGGGTGAATGTGGAGCCGTGTGGAACTGACTTCCGGTCTCGGTGATAGGTTCTGAGTCAGAGTGTGGACAGAGACCGCATGACTGAGTACTGCTTCCCACACGCAGCTTGGTCTATTTGTAGCTTTAAATGGGGCGGGGCAAGGGGGTAAGTAGGACTTTAAAAATGCCGACTGAATTCAATTTTAAGAGCTTGAAATATCACCCCTCAAATTAGAAGTTAAGCCTTACTCTCTTAGAACCTGATTCTATAGAGACGTTTCATGGATAAAGGAGTGTGTAGAGAAAACCCAAGGATATTGTGGAATATGTGTGAGCACAGTGACAGTGGGAATGTTAGGGAGAGTGCGAGACTTTCTGTGAGGTCCCTGAAGTCCCACATGTGCACTGAGAATAGTGAGGGTGCGCAGAGCGCCAGCAGAGGAGTGGCACGGCCTAGCTGAGCCTCACAGTGGATCACAGGGCTCCTCACACTGAGGTCAGGGCGCCCTCCTCCCTTTCTTCTCCCAGTTATAAAACTTCAGAGTCATTGCAAGGAAGTTCAATTACATTACAAATGGTCTTTAGAAGAATATGACAGGCTCTTCAAGGAATTTTAGTGAAAGAATAGTTTTTAAAGGCATGACTCTGCACCTCATAAGTAGGACTTAATATTCTGTGTACATGGACCCTGGGCTCCACGGCCGGGTCTCAGGAGACCCGATGTCTTTGCTGTGCCAGGAAGATGTGAGTAGGAGCTGGCAGCCTCGCCCAGCGCCCCAGCTGTGGGCAGAGTGTATATGAGGCCACCCTGACTTTCACACACTTCAACACAAGGCACAGGCGCTGGTCTGCAGTCCTCCTCCCACAGTCTTCTGATAATCATACCCAGAGGAGACAGAGGAATTATTGGAGCAGATTTAATTGATACCCATGGAGTTGGGGTTCTGCCTGTCTGGTCCTTTGCCACCGCTGTTAAAATATAGGGCTAGGAGTGTAACACAGTAGTAGAGCTTTTGCCAGACATGTGCAAAGCTCTGAGTTCAATGCCCAGAGTAAAGAAAAAGCAACAACAAAAAGATAGAGTTTGATGTGATGTGGGTCTTCTGTTGGAGTTTTTTTGTCAGAATACATCCAAGCATGAGACTGTCCCACAATACAGTACAAAGTATGACTCTCTTGACAACTCATGGTGTCTGTTCTTTTACAGGTTCAGATATTAAAGGAAATACCATTGTGCTGGAAACTGACATCTCAAATTCTTATCAAGACCAATCCTCTTATTTTTTTGAAAAATATTCCAGAGATCTCTTAGTTGAGGTAAAGGACATTTCCAGAAAGCTCCACGCAGCCAGGGCTTCCTCATCCTGACTCTGCAGTATATTTTATAGATAGTGGACACATTATTGGGGCTCAGCTTGAGAGCCGAGCACTTATGTGTTAGGGCTGGCTTTCTCTACTCAGATGCTTAAAAAGCCAACTGACAGCATGGTGCGTCACCCACTCGATATCCTAACGTGCTAGAAACTCCTGCAGTTAGGTCCCGCACCCCTGCCCAGTGTACAACATGGGCCTGAGAAAAAAACACACTAAGAGATGGGACCAGGAGAGAAAGCGGGGCCAGGAGGACCACTGCTCGTACAACTGACAAAGGCCCTGGCCAGTCCCAGGCACTGACTTTTATTGGCAGTCAACTGGGGTAAAGACAAACTACGTGTGATGTCTGTGGAAATTAATGTAAACAAGGCTCACAAAGGACAAGACAGGGCATTCTCAAATGACGAACATCGTAGACAAAATATATGGCGGTAATTAGAACACTGTCCTTCTGGTCAGAAGGTTTTAGTTGTGGGAACAGAACTTGGGAGCGAGTGACTCTGACCTGGGCCTGTAGGCTTCAGGCTGGGCCAGACCCATTTCTCTGAGCCAGCCAGTGGTGGGGTTAGCTCTTCACAGCCTGCTTTGGGGATCATCACTGCTACAGTCCTCTGCTAATGTGTGTCTTTTTAAACACAGAGTCTGGCTGAGATACTGCACCAGGAGTTCTTGGACACAGACGCTGAGGAGCGGCACCACGCTTACTTGAAGCCTTTCCGCATCCTGGTCAGTCTGCTGGACAAGCCGGAAATCGGTAATGCAAGAAATGCTGCCACCGACTGTCAGGGCCTGGATGCAGATTTCCTGTTCTCGGGGAATTAAAATACCAGGAGATACAAACAGTGCATTATTTTGACTATAATTTAATCTTTCTAATTTCTGAATCTTGGAATCACATGACTTAGTTCTCATTTCCGAAGCCACTTACAAGTTCTACATAGGCCATCCATACATGGTGGAAGATATCTGAAATCCCAGCACTCTGGCAGGCTGAGGCAGGAAGATCACAAGTTCAAGCCTAGACTAAGCAATTTAGTGACTTAGCAAGACCCTCCCTCAAAACATAAAAAAGTATCGGCAGTGTAACTCAGTGCTAGGGCTCTCTAGATTTAATTCCCAGTCCAAATAATAATAATAACAAAATAATTTGATTCCTTATACCACAAAAAAATAACTAAATAACTAAAAATAAAGTTTTGCATAGTAGTTTGAAAATCCCTGTTAGCAAAGTGCTTTTGTTTTTGAGCTCCGGGGTGAACTTGTATGTGTGGGCCTGCAGAACACATACAGTACTTCTCTATTTCCTTTTTAAGAGTTCCTCATGAGTCGCACTTGTTTTGAGCGGTTATTTTGAGCAGCTGATGTCCGTGCATCATTTAGCCACATGGCCACCTCATGTGACACCCACAGCAGCCCCAGTTAGAACCCCGAGGTGGAGCCCAGCCCCCCATGTCCCTCAATTGGCAGCGAGGCATCTCTGCCTTGTGGCAGCATTATTCCTTTGTGTTCTAGCTTGGGATTAAAGAAGCCAGAGTAGGGAAGTTGCACCCCCTCCACGGGTTTGTGTGTGGAGAGGTGGATTTCTGGCAAGCAGTTTACTTGCCCTGGAACAGGGAGCTTGCGGGTGGCTCCTTCATAGGAGCTGATGTGGGCAACTTGGCCTCCCCACGCTTTGGTCCCCTCGGATGTTGCCAGGGATGGCAGTAGGGTCCCCTCCAGTGGCCATGGTGAGAACTCAGTGTGTCTGGCACTGAGCCCCACAGAGTGTCGGCTGCTGTTGTGAATGTCATTCCCTGGTATGGTTGTCATCATCGCCGCTAAAAGCGGCTCATCATCTATGAAAGAGCTATGCATGTGGGTACTGTCTCCGTTGTGCGTGTGTTGTGTACTGACTTAAGAGTAGTGTTAGTCTTCCTCTGACCACTTCCTTTCTGATTGCAGGTCCTCACGTGGTTGAGAATCTGTTTCTCGAGGTCATCAGGGCCTTTTATTCTTACTGCAGAGATGCCCTTGGCTCTGACCTCCAGCTTAGCTACACTCAGAGTGGGAATCTGCTGAGCAGGTAGGAGCCTGGCCTCTCCTGTCCCAGCCTTCCACCTTTCCAAGGCCAGGGCTTTTCTTCAGTTTACTGTGAACTGCCAAGTGCTGAAGAAAGCAAGTTCTTTTTGAGATAAAACTTTTCTGTGCTTCACTCTAAGTATGATTTCCTACTGTCTAAATTGGCACTGGGTAAAGTGAAAATTTCAACTGTTTCTCAGATTTTTCTGGCTTATTCGTTGTTAAGTGTCTTGAGAATTGTTAGTGTTTGGTTTTTTTCTCCCAATGTGAAAGGTTATTTTCCTGAATATAAAAACATTAGATGGAGGCCGGGCATGGTGGCTGACAACTATAATCCCAGCACTTGGGAGGCAGAGGCAGGAGGATTGCTGTGAGTTTGAGGCTGATCTCAGGGCCAGCCTAAACTACAAAAGTGAGACTTTGTCTCAAAAACAAAAAACAAAAAACAAAAAAAAAAACCCAAATAGTACATGGAAGCCGTGGATAAAGCTTAGTGGAGCCACATCTGCCTGGCAAGGGGGCACGGTCCTGAGTTCAGTTCCCGGTACAAAAAAAGTAATGTATGATCATTGTAGAATTTGCTGATGGTTGAAGACATTAAGAAAAAGAGCGTCACCCATAATCCTCACATACTCCAGAGGAAAATAAAACTTTCCCTTCTTTCTTGACTCTCACTGCATATGTGAATATGTAAGTGCCTGTCTTTACTTCAAAGATGAAACTACACTTGTTGTTCAGTTGGCTACCATAAAAATGAAAATTGTGAACACTGTGTTCTGTAGACCATCCTTGGAGCCCTTGGCAAGGACAGATCATTCATTAAGGAGGTGCTGACTTGTAGATGATCGTAAGAGGTCCTACTTTCTGTGATTTAAGTGGCCACGCATCTCTGTGTACTTGTGTGATAATCATTATGATCCCATGGCTAGTTTTTGCATCTGTGGAAGGTGCATGTTAATGTAGCTCAGTGGTAGGGAACCTACCTAGTGTACACAGGCCCTGGGTTTGAGCCCTGATACCATAATCAAGCAAACAAGCAAATGCAAACTGAGTGTCTATACAGTAGAGTACCCTAATTAGCTTTGGCTAGACTAAAACTGCTTTTCTTCTTTTTTTTTTGGTTTTTTGAGACAGGGTCTCGCTTTGTGGTTCAGGCTGGCCCTGAGCTCAGCCTCAAACTCACATCACAGCAGTCCTCCTGCCTCTGCCTCCCGAGTGCTGGGATTACAGGCGTGAGTCACCACGCCCGGCACTGTGGTATATGGTATTGGTTGCTGCTGGGGTGAGTCTCCATGCCCAGTATTGTTATGTGGTTACCAGGGATCGAACCCGGGTCCTTACTCTTGTAAGACAGGCGCTGGAACCACTGAGCTAAATTCCCGGCCCCTGCTTTTCCTCTTTTTTTGAGACAGAATCTTATTATATATTTCACACTGGCTGTGAACTCACTGTATAGCCCCTTCTGGCCTCAAACTCATGGCAGTCCCTCTGTTTCAGCCTCCCAAGTGCTGGGATTAAAGGCATGCACCTCTCTATCTGGCTACTAAAACTGGTTTCCTATATCAAAATTATTTTTGTGCTTTTTTTTTCTTTTAGTAGTACTGGCGATCAAATTAAAGGGCTGAGCTGTATTCCAACCCTTTTCATTTTCTTTTTTTTTTTTTTTTAGGTTTTTTTGAGACAGGGTCTCGCTTTGTGGTTCAGGCTGGCCCTGAGCTCAGCCTCAAACTCACATCACAGCAATCCTCCTGCCTCTGCCTCCCGAGTGCTGGGATTACAGGCGTGAGCCACCACGCCCGGCATTGTGGTATGTGGTACTGGTTGCTGCTGGGGTGAGTCTCCACGCCCTGTATGATACATGGTTACCGGGGATCAAACCCGGGTCCTTGGGCTTGCAAGACAGGCGCCGGAACCACTGAGCTAGATCCCTGGCCCCCCTTTCATTTTTCACTTTTGAGATAGATTGTCTCAAATTTGAGATCATCTTGTCTCAGCTTCCAGCATAGTTGTAGTTGCCATCACAAGTGTGCACCGCTGCACCCCGCGAGACAGTAATATTTTTATCTTTATCAGAGTTTTTCAGCCTCCCTCGAAATAAATTGTAAGCAGTAAAATGCACTCCAGTCTCTCAGACAGTGTGCTTCTGTTTCAGTACAATCAAGGAAAATAAAAATGCCTCTGAGATCGTTAAGACGGTGAACTTACTGATCTCCTCCCTCAGTACCGATTTCCTCTGGGATTATATGACGAGGTGCTTCGAGGAATGCTTCAGGTGAGCACAGTCACGGCAGCATGGAGGCTGGGGGTGCGGGCCACACACTGGGCAAGTGGTGGATCCTGACGGGTGCCTGTCAGTAGCCAGGGCTAAGTGGTCTGTGCTAGGCTCAGAGTGCAGTTGAAGCAGGACTGGGAAGAATTCACTGATGATCTTCACATAGTGCACACTTGACTTAACAAACTCAGCCTGTCTGCGAGGGCAGTTGTAACTCAAGTCGGTCAATAAAGACTCAAGCTTCTCTCCACAGCCTTCAGAGTCTCTCCTGTCCACAGGCAGATCTCTGTCCTTAGAGAGACTCTGGTCCAGGTTTTCTCAATAACCTCACACAAGAGAAGATGCTGTCATGTTCCTTCCAGAATTCTTGCAGAGTTAAATCTGTAGCTTAGACCGTCTGGAAGCACAAGCTGCTGGCATCTGAGTCCTAACTCAAGACTTTGTTCATAAGTTAAAACTAAAATTCTGGTGGTAATCCGAGTTGTTTGTATGTTATGCTGGTCATAACCCAAGTGTCCATTGTAGAACAAAGAATATTTCCAAGAAGAGGGCTGAGGATTTAACTCAGTGGTTCTAGCATCTGCCTGGCAAGCACAAGGTCCTGAGTTCAGTCCCTGGTACCACATATCATAATGCTGGGCGTGATAGCTCATACCTATAATCCCAGTACTCAGAAGACAGAGGCAGGAGGATTGCCTCATGTTCAAGGCAACCCTGGGCTACATAGTGAGTTCAGGGCCAGCCTGAACTATAAAGTGAGACCCTGTATCTAAAAAAGGAAATATTTCCAAGAAGAAAATTCACATCATCTATGCCACCTAACTCAGCAGCTGCTGTATGTATTAAAGTCTGACTGTACAAAGTCCCCATGAGTTTCCCAGGTACATTATCCACAACTTCCTGTGGCAGTCTGGTCTCCTTAGGCTCATGTCTCTAGGCCAGGGAGCATGCGTTTGAGCCCTTCAGTCTTCCAAAGTTCTTACTAAAACTAGTGTAGAGTGAGTCAGCATTAACATAGTCAGCTTTGCTGTTGCTTCGAACCTGGCGGTAAATTGTGTGACCTCCAAGTTGTAGCTGGGGACACTTGGGGAAGCTGGCTTTCGTAGAGAGCCTTTTCCATCCCATTGCTTTTTAAATTTTATTTTATTTCATTTTATTGATTGGGTACTGATTTTTTTTTTTTTCCCTGAGAGGAAGAGCCTCTTGCTGCTCATCAGCCATGACGTTCTGAACTTTCTGAAATTCCTGCTGTATAAACACCTTCATCTGGTCCCGAGTTACTGTAAGGTCTGAGCTCTTGAGCTTGAACCTTTTCACCAGCTCTGTCATAGCTGCTTTCATTCCCTCCAAGCCTTTACTTCTCAGCTCTTGGAAGGCTCCGTGCAGGGAAGGCAGCTGGTGGCCTGGTGTGCCCCAGTGATGGACACAGCATGGATGAGCTGCCTGTCCTGGCAATAAGTGTTCAGGGCCAGTCCATGGTCCAGACGCTTCCTCTTGGCCACTCTCTGTTTCCGTTTCCATTTCTGGGTCAAATTCATTGTCTGCCTCAGATTCTCCATCTTGGTTGTCCTCCTCAGCCTCACTTTCTCGCTCGTCTTCCACGTCTTCCTCACTGTGTTCTTCACTCTCCTCAGTCTCCTCCTGTGTCTTCTTCCAACTTACCCTCTTCCTCAGACTCTCTCTCCTTCCCGGCTCACTTTCTACCTCCCCCTCCGGCTCCACCTCAGCCCTGATGTCATCCTTCCCCACCCCGTCTCTGAGAGGCCCAGATGTCCAGGCCTGGGCGCTGTAGACACTCAACTGGGTGGTGACCGAAGAACTCATGCCAGTGCGCCTTGGTGGCGGAGGCCGTAGCAGAAGGCCCTGACTTCTGTTCTGTTTTCTTGCTATTAGACGTCCTTACCCAGATAGAGCCAACACCTCTTCCTCCCCTCCGCCCATCCTTCTCAAGACATCACTGTGCAGGACTTCGGCCACATGCTGTTGTGGGGCCACAGCCATTTGGAGATTCCCTAAGCTTCTTTTCCTTTCTGTTTTTCCTGTTTTGTTTTTAGTACCGGCGTCAACTCAGGACCTTCTGCTTGCAAGGAAGGCTCTGGAACCACTGAGCTACATCGCTGGCTTTTTTTTTTTTTTTTTTTTTTACCATACCAGACATTGAACTCTGAGCCTTGTACTTGCAAGGTAGGCATGGTGCCACTGAGCTAAATCCCAGGCCCCTTCGATTTTTCATCCTATCAGTCAGTGTTTACAGTTCACAGTGGTCACATTCCTGTGGGAGCTGGTGCCCGCACACAGGACATTTGCACACTGCCATCCCCTCCCACCACAGCTCTTCTGGCGTGTCCCAATCTGTGATGTCACTCCTGGTGGCGCATGTCACCTCCCTCTCTGCATGCAGCCACTCTCTGTGGGTGCAGCTGCTGTGTGTGGGGTGCACAGAGCGTCAGGAGCTCTCCCTAGGATGGGCTACAGGGGTGATACTGACTCACAGGGTGCTCACAGTCCGGCAGTTGGACAGGACCATGGACAGCACAGGGCCCTGAAAGGAGACCTGGCTGTGGGAGGCTTGGGCGCCTGCTGTGACCAGCAGCCCCTGCATGCATTAGTCACCCCTAGAGACTTAGAATGCCATGTAGGTACTGTGTAAGTACTACTTTCATTGCTTAGGGAATAACAACATGAGGACAGTGCGTGCCTTTTCGATACAGATCCACATTGGCTTTGCTCCCGGTTGGTTGACCCACAGATACACAGGGTGGGCTGTATGCTAACGCAGCTGTTACCCAGTTCCCGCTGACTTCGCAGGAAGCATTTGTGTATAAGGTCAGCAGCTGCCAGCCACCCCCATAGGTGGGGCGCTCTTCTTGCATGAAGCTGAAGAATCCCAGAACTCTAGGAAAGAGACGAACACATTAGGGTTGGAGCCCTGGGCTGCATATGTGGGCTGCACTATAGCAGTGACCTGAATGGGGAGCAGGGCCACCCCCTCCCCCAGTTGGTGGGGTTAACATCAGAGGAACCCATTTCAGGGTGACTCAAGACTCTCTCAGACCCTCCTGTGTGTGAGCTTAGCCACTGGAACAACCATGTGGATGTGACTATGTTGTGGATTTATCTCCACTGGATGCCATCAGATGCTCAGTTCTTACAGGATGAAGACCTGACCCCTCCCTTCCTTGTGACTAATGCAGACCAGTGAAGCCGGGCAGCCCTGCCGGTAAGCCCACCAGTCCTCCGCCCACTGTCTCGGAGCTATGCACTCTGCTCGTGTTCCTCCTGGACGTCATCCCCTTGGTATGTAGGACTGTGGCGAAGACAAAGCATGGGGCTTGCTGCTATTGGGTTGTTAGGCCAGCCCTGATGGTGTATGCCTATAATCCCAGCTCCCAGAAGACTAAGGCAGAAGGACCGCCTCCAGCTCAAGAGCAGCCTGGGCTACCTAGCAAGACTCTCTCAAAAAAGCAAAATAGTGGGGCCGGGGAGTTAGCTCAGTGGTTCCGGCGCCTGTCTCGCAAGCGCAAGGACCCGGGTTCGATTCCCCGGTAACCACATAACAATACTGGGTGTAGAGACCCACACCCAGCAGCAACCAGTACCACATACCACAGTGCCGGGTGTGGTGGCTCACGCCTGTGATCCCAGCACTCGGGAGGCAGAGGCAGGAGGATTGTGATGTGAGTTTGAGGCTGAGCTCAGGGCCAGCCTGAACCACAAAGCAAGACCCTGTCTCCAAAAACCTAAAAAAAAAAAAAAAAAAAGCAAAATAGTTATTTTGTTGTTGATGTACACTTATTAGTGTGGTTGGCCTGTTTTATAAGCCTAGATTCATCAAAAACTGGCTTTACCTAAATAAAAAGTACTGTTTCAATGCAGGTTTTGCTGCAGATAAATGTAGCTGGGTACAGTCTCTTTTTTTCTTCATATCTTTTGTTGGTAGTGGTGCTGAGATAGAAGCAGTGCCTCACGCATGCCAGGCAAGCTCTCTGCCACTCAGTTATGTTTGCATAACTTATAAGCCCTTAATTAGGACATTAACCTTAAAAGAGGGCTGGAGGTATAGCTTTGTGGTAGAGCACTTGCCCAGCGTATGCAAGGCCCGGGGTTCAATCCCCAGCACTGTAATAAATAATAAAGACCATTGTTCAGCTAATGTGATAAAAACTGTATGATGAACTGATACTGCAGCCTTTAGGGTAAGAATAAATATATTTCCTAGTTAGAATTGTGCAGTTAGATTATTTTCTTTAGGGAATTTTTTTTTCCCCCCACAGGGTCTCGCTATATTGCAGGCTGGCCTTGAATTCACTGTGTAACCCAGGCTGGCTTTGAATTTGAAATAATCCTCCTGCCTTTGCCTTCTGAGTGCTAGGGTTATAGGTGTGTACTACCATGGCTACCTGGAAGTTAATTTTTTAAATATAGAAATATGATAGTTTTGGGGCCGGGGAGTTAGCTCAGTGGTTCCGGCGCCTGTCTTGCAAGCGCAAGGGCCCCGGGTTCGATTCCCCGGTAACCACATAACAATACTGGGTGTGGAGACTCACACCCAGCAGCAACCAGTACCACATACCACAGTGCCGGGCGTGGTGGCTCACGCCTGTAATCCCAGCACTCGGAGGCAGAGGCAGGAGGATTGTGATGTGAGTTTGCGGCTGAGCTCAGGGCCAGCCAGAACCACAAAGCGAGACCCTGTCTCAAAAAAACCTAAAAAAAAAAAAAAAAAAGAAATATGATAGTTTTACTATTTTCTCTTAGAAGGGGGAAAGTCACTTTAAAAAGGAAAAAGACTTCATCGATTTTTCTAAATGAAAAAAAAAAAATTCCAGCCAGGCGCAATGGTACATTCCTATAACCCTAGCTGTTTGAGAGGCTGGGGTAAGAGGATCACAAGTTTGAGCTGTCGTGGGTAACTGAGCAAGACCCTGACTCAGAAAGTAAGGTGGGGTAGTATTTTCTTTTCTTTTTTGAGACAGGGTCTCACTTTATAGTTCAGGCTGGCCCTCAGCTCAGCCTCAAACTCACATCAAAGCAATCCTCTTGCCTCTGCCTCCCAAGTGCCGGGATGACAGGCGTGAACCACCATGCCTGGCACTGTGGTATGTGGTACTGATTGCTGCTGGGCTTGAGTCTCCACGCCCAGTATTGTATGTGGTTACTGGGGATTGAACCCGGGCCCTTGCGCTTGCAAGACAGGCACTGGAACCATTGAGCTAACTCCCCGGCCCCCAGTATTTTATTTTCTTACATAGGGATTAAAGTGAAACTTGGGTTCCAAAGCCAGAACTGTCTAAGGCACTAGATTGAGGAGCATCTTCCTGGGCAGAGATTGCCCGTGTGAGCAACTGCGCTTGTCTTCACAGGAGCTCTACTCCGAGGTGCAGACCCAGTACCTCCCACAGGTGCTTAGCTGCCTGCTTCGGCCCCTGGCCGAGGTGGTGGAGTCCTTGAGCTTGCCTGAGCTCACCCACGCCCTGAAGACGTGTTTCAAGGTGCTCAGCAAGGTCCAGATGCCGCCCTCCTACCTAGACATGGAGCCCACAAGTGGAAGCTCGGTATGTGCTGGGCGCTCAGGCCTGCTGGGCAGAGCCGATGATACAAGGTTGTCCGGGAGGTGTCAGGCTCCATGACACATACAAACACCAGGTTTCAGGTGGCTAAGCCCCATGTGCCATCAGCCACATTAGTGACCACAGTTGTAGCCAGGCCACATGCAGCTGCCTTAGGCCTTCTAGCGGGGCATATGGTATCCCCATTTGAATGGCTATGACTACACGCTGGCTTGACTTGCTAGGGTCACCTAGCAAGTGTCACAGGCTGGGCGCTGACAGGACAGAATGGTGTGGGTCCAGGAGGTCCAAGTCCAGGACCAGGGCCTGGGCGGCCTCAGTTCCTCCCTTGCCCTCAGGACTCAGCCTCATGCTAAGTAAGCTGTCTGTGCTCATCTTGTGTACATGTCTGTCTTCTGTCCAGATTACCCCTTTTTATTGTTTTTAAAGATTTGCTAGTTTTCTTTCTTTGAGGCAGGGTGTGGTCCAGGCCGACCGTGATCTCACAGTAATCCCCCTGCCTCAGCCTCCTAAATGCTAGGATCACGGGTGTGTACCACCACATCCAGCACAATTTCCCCTTTTGTCAGGACAAAGTCTAGTTGAAATTGGAGCCATCCTACTGGCATCCTTTGCAAAAGACCCTGTGTGCCAGAGGTTAGGCCTCCAACATGTTTTTGGGGAGCAGGTCAGCCTATAACATTCACTATTTTGTGACTTGCTCTGATTTTTAATTTATTCAAATAATATTCTGGGGACATCCTTGCATATCTGTCTTATTCTGTTTCATGGATTGATATGGATAAAAATGAATGTTTCCCTGTGGTAACATTAAAATGAGTGTTTCCCATTCTTCCCAGTTAGCACAGTTCTCAGCCAGTCTGTACCCTCACCTGCTCTGCGCATGGCACCGCTGCAGGAGAATTCTGGGCAGAGTATCGCAGTGGACAGGGATCCTGTCAGTCTGCGCAGTGCTGCCTGTCTTCTGAAGAAAAACGTTGAGAGATCCGTAAACAGCTTAATGTGCATGGTCTTTGGTTGTTTTTAATTTTCTTTACTATTGGAGATTTGAAATTTGTGTCCTTGAAATCAGTTTAATGCAGGAAACCACTAACCTTGAGGCCTTGGAAAGAGCTGTGTGGATCATTTCATGGTTGTGAATAAATGAGCTACCAGTTATGGGCTACAGATTGGACCCTCAATTTAGAAGTTACTTCTTTTTTTTCTTAGTTCTAGCTATGAGGAAAAAATTCTGAAAATGACTTGAAATATAAAGCCTAAGTATTTATAGCTTACAAATATGAATAGTAGTATGCTTGAAAAATCACAAATTGCGTTCTCATTCTTCTTAAAGAGCACAGTAGAGTAGATGCTGAAGAGTTTCAGTGTGCTAAGCGGGAGAAGGGGAGTAACTAGAACTTTTGTATTAGGTTCTAGTCTCTTGTGAGTCAATGACACACAGCAAAATAATTAATAATAAGGCAGAAATGAGATGCTGAGCTTGGGCCTGATCCACACTACTCTGGTGGCCAGGAGCTCTGACTCCAGCCTGCCACACCTTTTATTAGCTACATTTTTAAAAGCTGGAAAGGTGAGGAGACACCAAAAATGGCCCTAGAGAAGTTATGTAGATGAAGATCCATGGGGCTGGCTGGGTAAGACAGATGTCAGCAGCAGTCCTTGAGAGGTCAGACAGGATGCCCCCTCCCCAGTTATGCTGCCCTGAGGCATCACAGCATGTGGAACATGAGTCTTTGTTGCTATCAGAGGGGAAGACAAGAATTAAATCCAAGGTCTATCTGTAGGCTACAAGGCCTGGCCAATTTTGACCTTGCAGTTTCCAAAAAGGATGGTTCCCAACATTTCAGGTTTAATATAAGCTTATCTAAGGAACAGCATGGTAAAAGAGAAAAGGTCGATTCATTAATGGTTTAAGTGGCATCACATTGGAAAATGTGTGTGTTTGTGTGTGTGTGTGTGTGTGTGTGTGTATACAACAAATGTTTAAAGTTTTAAAAAATCATTACAGTAAAACACACACCATGAATTCCCCTCCAAATCATGCCCCTCGCCTTGAGCACACTCAGTATCATTCTTGACTCTGAAGCAGCTGTGGGAGTCCTCCTTTCTGTCTTCGTGAAATGACCACAGACAATGACGGCAGCTGAGCACTGTGTCCCGTCCACCTTAGTCACTGGCATGTGTGACTTCCAGGTCCTACCCAAAGTCAAAATGACCATAAAAGGGAAATGTTTTGAATCAGTTCAGGACATTGAGGCAGCCAGGACAGCACAACTAAAGATACTCAGAAGGGCCAGAGATTTACTTCAGTGGTTCTGGTATCTGCCTTGCAAATCCAAGGTCCCAAGTTTAATCCCCAGTACCCAAAAAAGACACTCAGGAAAGAGGACTTCCAGAACTGCTTCAGAAAGTAGCAGGAATGATGAGGTAAATGTGTTCGGGGGCATGGGGGTGGCAGGGGTGGTGTGTAGTTGGTTGCAAGGGTATTCAGGTAATGTGTTTTTTACTGTTACAAATTTTTTAAATATTTAAATATTTACTTTCAGGAGGAATTGGTTTGATTTTGTTGGAGATTTTTTGTTTTTGTTTTGTTTTATTTTTTGAGATAAGGTCTTGCTCTATAGTTCAGGCTGGCTTTAAACTGACTATGTAGGTCAGGCTGGCCTTGAACTAATGGAGATCCTCCTGCCTCTACTTCCTAAGTACTGGGATTACAGGCATGTGCCACCGTGCCTGGCCCACATTTACTAATTTTCTATCACACCTTGTAGGCCAGTGTATGCATAGGTAGGTTAAGTATCTCTTATCTAAAATGCTTAACACCAGAAATGTTTCAGATTTTAGATACTTTTCAGATTGAAGACTATCTGTGTATACATGATATATCTTGGGAATGGGGCACAAGTCTAAACCTAGGGTTCCTTTATGCCTCACACACCACTTCCACACATAGCCGAAAGGTAATTTATTTTTGAGATCAATCAGTTGATTAGCTACTTACTGGCCACACGCTGTAGAAGACACATGATACAAAAATAGGGAAGCTGGTTCCATCCCCTCTACCCTCCTCCTCTCACCCTAAACACTTGGCACAGTGATTGGGCCGGAACAGGGCTCAGGTCCTGAGAGCAGCATAGACAGTGTTTTAGGAAATCTGTGTTTTGACTCTGATGTGCCACCTGAGGTCAGGTGTGAACTTTCTCATTTGTGGCCTCATGTTAGTACTTAAAATGTTTGCGATTTAGAGGCCGGGGATTTAGCTCAGTGGTTCCAGTGCATGCCTTGCAAGTGCAAGGACCCAGGTTCCATCCGCAGTAACCACATACAACAATGCAGGGAGTGGAGACTCATGGCCACCAGCAATCAGCACCACATACCACAGTGCCGGGCACAGTGGCTCATACCTTTAATCCCCATACTCGGGAAGCAGAGGCAGGAGGATTGCTGTGAGTCTGAGGCTGAGCCCAGGGCCAGCCCGAACTACAAAGTGAGACCTTGTCTCAAAAAAAAAAAAAAAAAAACCTTTGCAATTTGGAGCATTTTTAATTTTTAATTTTCAGGTTAGGACTGCTCACCCTGTATTCTTATCTTGTTGTAGCCTTAAACTTGGTCCTAGCTTTCCCCTCTTATTTCTTTGTGCCTTTATTATACTCTGAGCCATCCTCAGGCCTAATCCCTCCTGAGATACCTCATTCGCTACCTCCTTCACTGTATCACTCACTTACACAGAGGACTCTTTAGGTACAAGGACTTAGGTTTGAAGAAATAGGTTTGAAATACTTTGCAGATGTGTTTGATTCATAGATACATGAATCCCTTGGTCTTAAGAGCTGTGTAATACAATTGCTTTTCTATTTTTTATTGTTTGTAGAGTCCGGTAAAAGGTAAATGCGGCGAAATCATCTTGGAAGCAAAGTCAGTGGTTCCTGGTGATGAGGAGACACCATTCCCACCTCTGAAGTCTGAGGACAGTGGGATTGGGCTCAGTGCCTCGTCGCCAGAGCTGTCTGAGCACCTGAGGGTCCCTCGGGTCTCTCCAGAGAGAGATGACATCTGGAAGAAGGGAGGCAGCATGCAGAGGACTTTTCTGTGCATCCAGGAGCTCATCGCCAACTTTGCCAGCAAGAACATTTTTGCAGTGCCGCTGCCCACCCCTGGAGAGGAAGGCAAGGCTGAGGAGCCTGCCGGGAAGAGGGACAAGGGGGTGCCGCTGAGCACAGTGGCCAGCGACTCCAGCAGGAAGAACTCGTGGGAGGCCAAGCCCATCACTGTGCCCCAGTTTAAGCAGATGCTTTCAGACCTGTTCACAGCGCGCGGGTCTCCATTTAAGACAAAAAGTTCAGAGTCACCAACATCTCTACCCAGTAGCCCTGTCAGGAAAGCGGGAGGAGGATGGGATGCTGACCATGTGGTCCTTGACCTGGGAGGGTCCAAAGAGGACTGCAGGGAGGCCTTCGCTGCCGCCTGCCATCTGCTGCTGGACTGTGCCACCTTCCCTGTCTACCTGTCCGAGGAGGAGACCGAGCAGCTCTGCGAGACCCTCTTCCAGCCCCCAGGTGAGAGGGTACCCAAGCCCCCAGGTGTTACTGTGATGCTGTTTCTGAATCAGTTGACATTCACAAACTCACCAGAAACATTCCAGCAGAAGGGACCTCTGGCAGCGCATCCCCATCCACCTGCTCTGAAAGCCAAAGCTTCCTGCGCACTGACGTGATCTGGAAGCATTTGGATAAGATGTTCAGCTAGTACAGTCCATGCGGATGGGTAATCCAAGACCCAAAAGACTCCAAGATCCCAAACACTCCTATTCCCATGCTTTTTGGGTAAGCGACACTAATTTATGGATGGTTTTTGTTTGATTTCTTGGTGCTGGAGGGCACATGGCAAGGTTACATTAGAAGCCATTGTGTGGCCTTTTGGTAAGGCGCCAGCCTCTGATTTTTAAGCCTGGAGTGGCCAGCACAGCCCAGCAGAAGACGCAGCACATGAAAGGTAGTAAGTGGCACAGGATGTGGTGGTGCACGCCTGTTATCCCAGCACTCGGGAGGCTGAGGAAGGTCTGCCTCAGAAGGCCAGCTCATTGTCACAGTAGACTGTTCCATGGTCCCAATGTCAAAGCCTCATGCCCTGGTTGCTCTCGCTGCTGAAGCGCGGTAGCGCAGCTGTGCAGCTCACACAGTGCAGACTTACAGTCTTGTGGTTTTAGAGGCCAGGGTTTAAAATCAGTGTCAAGGCCATGCTCACTCTGAGACTGGGCAGAATCCGTCCCTGTGTCTGCAGCTCCCATTGGCAGCTGGCGGCTGTTTCCTTGGCTTTTCTGGCTTTTTCTTTGTGCTCACCTGAAGAGTGCCCATCTATCCCTGTAAGGTAGCGGTTTCCTCCAAGGACACCAATTCTATCAGATTAGGGCTCCCTGTAACCTCACCTCTCCTCTGTTACCCCTGTAAGGACCCTTTTTGCAGATAAGTGCCCCGCGTACAGGTGCCCTAGCAGGTTCTGCAGGCTGGAACTTTCTCACCAGTCTTTGTTCGCTTCTGTCTCCCATCAGGGCCCAGTGATCCCAGTTTTCCACCGTGGCTGAAGTCCCTGATGACTATTTGCTGCTGCATGACCGACTGCTACCTCCAGAACGTGGCCATCTCCACGCTGCTGGAGATGATCAACCACTCCCAGTCCCTCGCGCTGGTCATTGAGGACAAGATGAAGCGCTACAAAAGCTCCGGGTACAACCCGTTCTTTGGCAAACTGCAAATGGTGACAGTCCCACCGATTGCCCCAGGGATACTGAAGGTCATTGCAGAGGAAACAGACTTCTATCAGGTATCCCCACTGGACGGAGGGTGGGCGAGCAGTGAGTGGGGCCTTTCTCCCCCAGCAAGACCGAGCTACACTAGGAAAGGAATGTCTAGCTCCGACTGGACCGGAGGGTGCTGAGAGCCAGTCACCCGTGTGCCCATGGCACAGCAGCTGAGCAGGGAGGGTAGCAGGCCTGTCTTCCCAGTGAGCCTCTCCCAGCAAGAGCAGCTGGGCTTGGAACTCACCATGGGGGCTGGATGGAGGTGGTGCCCTCACTAGGTCCTCTGGCAAGCACAGACAGGAAGCGACTTTTGTGCTGTCTCCTGAGGAGATGCAGAGGCGCTGGGAGGGGAGCTAGGGAAGGAGAGAGTGCCCTTCCTTAACAGTCACAAGCCCAGAGTGGAGAGAAAGTTTTGATCAGGCAGAGCTGAGTGAGAAGTAGGTAAGGGAGGTCAGGGCTCTCCCCAAATTGTCAGCGTTCCAGAAGGTCTCTTACTCGAGCCTTTACCACAGAGCCCACGAGGAAGCCGGCTCCTTGCTTCACTGAAAGATTTGGTATCAGGAGTTTATCTTGACTTGATTGTTCCAGATCACTGCAGAGAAAGCCCCTGGGGAGAGGCTATGGTCATCAGCAGTTAGCTTGATCTGTGCAGGGAAGACAGTTGCTTAAACAGAAATACACAGGCCAGATAAACCCAGAGCCAGGTGTGGGGTACATGCCTGTAATCCCAGCACTCAGGAGGCTGAGGCAGGGGGGATTGCTTGAGACAGTTTTGGGCTACATAGTGAGGTCAAGGCCAGTTTGAACTATGTAGCAAGACCCTGTCTCTAAGTCAGTCAGTCCGTCCCACAAAATTATATAGTCTAAGGTGATTCTAGGCTACTGTAGGCTATGAAGCACTAACTCGCATCCTAAGCTCAGAATTCTGAGACACTCCCCGCCTGGAAGTGGGAACCAGCCCGGGCACTGGGTGGGGCCTGACCTCAGGACAGTCGGGAGGCCGCAGCTCTCAGACCTGTGTGTTCAGGAGCCAGGCTCTGGGCTGAGGAGATGCCCTGCTTGGCGAGGCAGTGATCAGTCTCAGCCAGGGGACACCTTTGTGGGGCCCATACTGGGAGCTGCCGACTGACTTACCATCTGCGGGTGCTGATCAGAGTGGGCCTGGAGGGCTGCAGTGCTGTGTTTAACACAGAGTGGGCAATGGCTGGATCAGCACGGACTTGCGCACCAGCGCCCACCGGTGCCAGCAAGGCTGAGGCCTGATGTGTGCTTGTCAGAGAAGTCTCCAGCTGCCTGGCAGAGTCCTCTCCTGAGAGTAGTGTCAAAGTCTCAGCGAGCACCGTGGGCTTCTTAGCTGGTCAGAAAGCTCCAGATTGAACCGAGAACACACCTAATGCACAGGCAGCTGCTAGTGAGTTTTTTCCTTGCGTGGTCATGAGGCTCCGAGGCCTAAGCATTCCCGCAAGCACACAGGTGTGAGGTGGCACAGGGAGGCTGGCCAGGCCACAGGAGGAGGACAGTCCTGCACCATGTCTCCACGTGACCTCTGTTGCATCTTCCTCCCGCCAGAGGGTGGCACACGTGCTGTGGGGTCAGCTGCACAAGGAAACCCGGGAGCACCACACCATCTGCGTGGAGCTGTTCTACCGGCTGCACTGCCTGGCCCCAACCGCTAGCATCTGCGAGGACATCATCTGCCACGCGCTGCTGGACCCTGACAAGGTGAGCATGGCACCGGGAAAGGGCATAGGAGGCCATGCCCCCTGTGCGCTCAGACCCCTGGCCCCTACACACCAGCAAAGGCTGGGTTTGAAGTGCGCACTTTACTGAGCCACGTCCACGTCCACGTGAGAGGGCGAGAGAACTGAGAGGCAAGCAGCGTTTCTCACCCGCTGCCACGCCCTGGATGACACTGCGGTATCTGCTGCGGTCGCCACACGTGCATAGGCTTCCCGTGTCTGCACACAGTGTCACTTTGAAGCCAGGCTCCTCACTCCCACTTCTTCCCTTGTCAAGGGCACGCGCTTGGAAGCTCTCTTTCGGTTTTCTGTGATCTGGCACCTGACCAGGGAGATCCAAAGCAGCCGGGTAACATCCCACAATCGCTCCTTCGACAGGTGAGGGGCTTTGCATGGTGCTTTGCCCTGGGCACAGGCTCCTGGCTAGCGTGCTTGGCTGGGGGTGGCGTGAGCCTGAGCCTAGAGCCCCACACATGCCTGTGAGCCCCCCAGTGCACAGCACGCAGTTCCCAGGCCCCAAGTGAACCTCAGCTGGAAGCAAGTGCACACATGTTGGGGTTTCCAGAATGTGGCAGAGAGGCAGGAAGTGCTGGGCACTCAGCTTTTCTCTCTTGTCCTGACAAAAGGACTTTCGAAGGGTATAGAAGGTCTGGACCTCAGTGGGTGCCATTTACACTGCACATATGCGCCGGGTCACAGCCTGCATGCTTAGGATGTGAGCTTGTGGCAGGCCCATCCTGCTCCACTGTGTGTGTGCCCCACATGTCTCTGAGGCACCCACCTTTCGGAGATGCCAGCAGTTTCTGATGCCCTGATCCACCCGAGTCCATCGTTACCATCTTGGACAGAGGCCTGGGCATTGGATTTGAAAGATTCCCTCTATGTTCCTCATGTGAAACCAAAGCTGAGATAACCCCCAACCCTGTCCAGCTTGGTGAGGTTCCCTGGGGGGCCGTGTTCGGTGCCACCACCCATGCCCAGCACTGAGTGATCCTCTGGCCCACAGATCCCTGTTCGTCGTGCTTGACAGCCTGGCCTGCACAGACGGTGCCATCAGCACAGCGGCCCAGGGCTGGCTGGTGCGCGCACTCTCCCTGGGGGACGTGGCGCGCATCCTGGAACCTGTGCTCCTGCTGTTGCTGCAGCCCAAGACCCAGCGGATGTCCATCCACTGCCTGAAGCAGGAGACATTGAGCGGTGAGCAGTGGGGTGCCTGGTGCATGTGCGGGGAGCAGACCCACCTAGCACTTTTGCCAGGTTCGAGCAATGCGAAAATAATCCTGTAGCCTCCCAGGACTTAATGTTTCTGAGGCCCACAGGACTATTGCCTGGAGCTACCAGCTAAAGCGTCTGCCCTTTTCACTGCACAACCAGAATGTATGAAAGAAAATTTTGAAATCCAGAGTATTGTGGACTGTAGTCACTATACATACAGTGGATCACTAAAATGTGTCTCCTGTTCTGAGGAACCTTTGTATTCTGTGCCCAGCATCTTTTGTTTCCCCTTCTCTCATACCTACCCTCTACTACCCACCATTCTGTTCTCTGCATCAGAGGGAAGAGATCTCACACTGGATTTTTGTTGTTGCTGTTAAGAGGCAAGATCTTGCTATGTAGTTAAGGATAGCCTCAAACTTACAGCCATCCTCCTGCCTCAGCCTCCCAGTGCTTGGATTACAGGTGCACACCCCTGTGCCCAGCTGACAGGAACAGATAGGCGAGGTATGGTAGCTTTCTTTAATCATTACACAATATACACATATCAGATACTACGTATTGTATCCTGTAAGTATATTTTTTTTAGTAATCCATTTAAAAATTAAATGTAAGAATAAGTGTACTATGTTCCAGTCAAAATAGGTATTCTTGATTCTCTCATTAGAGAAAACAATTGAAGTGCTCTAAGATATATTCATTACTTTTGCGTTCCTGGGACAAGAGCCCCAATACCTCGACTTAAAGGAGGAGAGATTTTCAGTCCACAGAACTTCAGAGGCATCTTGAACATACGCTTAAAAGAATATAGGTAGAGCTAGGTATGGTGGCTCCTGCCTCTAATCCCAGCACTTGGGAGGCAGAGACAGGAGGATGGCCATGAGTTTGAGGCTGGCCTCGGCTACCTAGTGAGTCCAGGGCCAGCCTGAACTACAGAGTGAGACCTTGTCTTAAAAACACGAAGGAAGAAAGAAAGAAAGAAAAATAAAGAAAACTGAAATAAACCTGGCCAGTCCCATATATATATATATATATATATATATATATATATATATATATATATATTTTTTTTTTTTTTTCGGTAATGGGTATTGAACTCAGGACCTTGCACTTGCCAGGCAGGCTCAGAGCTACTGAGCTAAATCCCCCCCCTTAAACTTTTTTTCTCAGTCCCTTCAACTTTGACGGTGGATAACTGCTGGTTTGTGGACTAACGTTACCTTTGCCAATGTAAAATAACTTCCCTGTTTTAAAGGAAATTAGAAAACAGTTTATTCTGAGCCAGTTATGACCACAGAGTAGGAACCTGTACCCAGATCACTGTGATTGACGTATCCCACCACAGACAAAGTTACAAGAATTTTTACAGTCGTAGAACAAAAATCACCAGTCAGTGTACTGATCCATTCTGTCGGCCAGGTATCAGGTAGGCGGAGTCTCATCTGTCCCAGGCTACCATTCTCTGAGGCCACATGTTTGCTTTCATACTTCTCTGCTTCTTAAGAGGAATTTTGGACTGCATGGTTCCTTGGAATTTTAAAGTCTCTCCACAGTGCCTTCCCAACTTCTACCCGCTCTGCCAACCACAGGAGCCGTCTGCAGCCTCCTAACCGGAGAGATCACATTTGCTCTGCTGTCTCCTCCCCAGAGGAAGCTGGGTGTCTGCTGCCCCTCCCCATCCTGCTTTGTGAATCTTGGAAAAGTCTTTTTAAAATACTACTGTGCACTTCAAGAAGCTCATGAATTTATAATTTCTTATTCCTCCCCCTTTTCTGATCTTACGTACTGTTCCTGGCATAGATTTGTTGTTGAAAGCTGCCTACTTTATGTCTGGCAGTATCAAAGACTCCTGGCTTTTGTATCTCTGAATATTTAAAAGTGCTGCATGTGGGCTGATTACAGAAGTGCTCATATGCTCATTTTAAGACTGGAATAAGGAGGTAAAAGCGTGTGCAGCAGTCCCTGGGGATGGCAGCGGATGGGGCTTGGCCAGCAGGTGGTGTCGCAGGAGCTCGGCTGGCCCTCGCAGCCATCATAGTCGGGGCAGAACTTCCTGTGTCCCTGTGTCCTGCACGTCACTTGCATGAGTGTACAGAAATGTTTTTCACACCCAAAATATACATGTACTTAATATCACACACATGTACCCTCACACACATGTGCACACATGTGTACACACACACACACACACTTGACCCGCTTTTCAGTTTATCCACCTGTGACATTTCAGGGCTGCCCAGTCCTTAGCTTTGAAACCTTCTATTGGCATTCCTATGGGAGACATACATATTTCTTCAAATTGCCTTCCCCTCAAAAGTATTGATAACTTCAATGTTCTGTGATACTGTGACTACATTATCCAACCCTGAGTATTCTGGCAGACCTGTTCACTCTCCTGGCCCAGCTCTGTAATGTAATTGAGCCCCTGGTGGGGCAGATACATGTAGCAAAGCTGTTGACGTTGGTCTTTCTGTCGGCTTTAAGACAGCATTACTCTGAAGCAAACTCCCCATCACTAACCCTTCTGTTCTAAAGTCTGTCACCTTGTGGTTTCCAGAAGACCTGCATCGGTGGTTTCACAGGAAAAAACCTTCCTTCAAAGAGGCACCTGAGCTTGCAGAGGATGGCCCCGAAGAGAACCTGCCCCTGAGCCAGTTCACTACAGTGGATCGAGAAGCCATCTGGGCTGAAGTGGAGAAGGAGCCAGAGAAGTCCCTGCTGTGCAGTGAGCTGAGTGAGGAGGACCTGCCCCGCTCCGCAAGCCCCCCGGACGTGGCGGCCGCCAGCGCCCTGGACAGCAGTGAGCACACCGAGTCTGCAGACACGAGCTCCGGCCACACAAACAGCGAGAACACATCCAGCTTCTCCTCCCCATCCCATGACCCACAGGAACTGAGCCTCGAGGACAACTGCTGCGCCCCTCTCCCTGGGGCAGGCAGGGTGCATCCCAAGCGCTCAGCCTTGCTGGCAGCATTCCAGCCCGAAAGCTTCAAGTCCAGTACCAGACTGAGCCTGGTGCGTGCAGACTCGGACAGGACTCAGGCTTCAGAGTCGCTGTCCAGCGATGAGGAGGCAGACTTGGAGCTCCAGGCCCTGAGTACGTCTCGGCTGCTGAAGCAGCAGAAGGAAAAGCAGGAGACACTCGAGGCCTTGTTTAAGCACATCCTGCTCTACCTGCAGCCCTACGATGCCCGCCGCGTGCTGTACGCCTTCTCTGTGCTGGAGGCCGTGCTCAAAACCAACCCCAAGGAGTTCATCGAGGCCGTGTCCAGGACTAGCATGGACACCAGCTCCACCGCACATCTCAACCTCATCTCCAACCTCCTTGCGCGCCACCAGGAGGCCCTGGTTGGCCAGAGTTTCTACGGGAAGCTACAGACCCAGTCACCCAGTGTATGCCCCCACTCTCTGCTCATCGAGCTCCTCACTTACCTCTGCCTGAGCTTCCTGCGCTCCTACTACCCCTGCTACCTGAAGGTCTCCCACAGGGACATTTTGGGCAACCGAGACGTGCAGGTCAAGAGTGTGGAGGTCCTCATCCGAATCGTGACGCAGCTGGTGTCGGTTGCCAAGTCCTCAGAGGGGAAGAACGTGGAGTTTATCCACAGCCTGCTGCAGAGGTGCAAGGTTCAGGAGTTTGTGCTGCTGTCGCTGTCAGCCTCCATGTACACAAGCCAGAAGCGCTACGGCATGGCCACTGCCAACCAGGGGCAGGCCCTGGCCGAGGACAACCTCTTTGAGGAGAGTCTCATCAACCTGGGCCAGGACCAGATCTGGAGTGAGCACCCGCTGCAAATCGAACTGCTTAAGCTCCTGCAGGCACTCATCATCCTAGAGCACCGCCTGGGCCAGGGCCAGGAGGAGGCCGAGAGTCAGCTGGCTCTGTGCCGTGAGTGGCAGAAGGCGCTGAACTTCCAGCAGGCCATTGGCGCCATGCAGTACGTGCAGCCCCACCCCCTCACCTCCCAGGGCCTGCTGGTCTCAGCGGTGGTTCGGGGCCTGCAGCCTGCCTATGGCTATGGCATGCACCCTGCCTGGGTGAGCCTGGTCACACACTCTCTTCCATACTTTGGAAAGTCCCTGGGCTGGACAGTGACACCTTTTGTTGTCCAGATTTGCAAAAACCTGGATGAGCTGATCAAGCTATATGAAAGTGAGTCTGTGAAGCTGTCTGTCAGGTAGGTTAACCCTGGGAGGCATCCTTTTTTTTTTTAAAGACAGAGAGAGTCATGCTGTGTAGTTTAGTGTGGCTTGAATTCACTATATAGCGCAGGCTGATCTTGAACTGGCAGCAATCCTCCTGCCTCAGCCTCTTGAGTTCTGGGATCATTGGTATGCATCACCATGTCAGGCTATTTTGAAGTATTGTATTACTTTAATGACAATTTTGGAATGAATGACCATTTTGCAGTGGATGCGAATTGGAGGATAATTTAACCCACTCAGAAACTTGTTTAGTTTTCTAAGGAGAGACAGGAAAAGAACAAAAGTTCAGATGTTAGTTTCACACAGCTATCCAAGCTAGCTCAGTGTTGCTGGGCAAGTCAGGTATTATGTGATTTTTATAAAACAGAAATGGAAAACGTGAATCATCTTCACAGAAACTATAAAGCATCTTAAACTCTTTCCAAAGTGACTGTAAATGTTGACTGTAAAGTAATACCAAAGGTATCCTAGGCTTTGGGAGACAGAGTCTCACTATATGGCCCAGGCTGGTCTTGAACTCTTGATCCTCTGCCTCTACCTCCCAAGAGCTGGGATTACAGGCATGTGCCACCAACTGGCTCCAGAGCCTGCCATTCTTATGATGATGTTTTGTTTTTGGAACCCTGTTCATTTAACTTAGTCATATCTCTCTGTCATCTGTGTTTATGTGTAAGATTTAAAAATCTTACGGTCTCATCCTTAAAAGTTCTCAAAACATTTTCTCATTTCTTTACCCAAGCGCAACCTCGAAGAAGGAAAACATCTCTCCAGATTATCCACTCACTCTTTTGGAAGGTCTAACAACTATTAGTCATTTTTGTCTTTTGGAACAACCAAAACAAAACAAAAAGGTATGTTTTTTCCCCCCCACCAGTTTGAGACAGTTTTCATATAGTGTTTTGTGTTTATTGGGCTGTGATTCTTTAAGATAAGTAGCGTATAAATGATGCAGATATGCATGCAAATACATGCAAGAATGACAATGCATATGCAAATGTCCTTAGGTGATTCAAAAAAAGAATATGTGTGATATGCAAATATGCTGTTTATTGAATGTGTCTGCATGCTACAAAGTGTATGCAATATATGTGTGTGTGATGCACATGTGATTTTGGCTCAGGTTCATTCCCTGGGATGGGTTCCTTGTGCCTTTGCCTGTTGTCTCAGTAGTAACCATGTGAGATAAAATGGAAATCTACCGTTTGACTTTAGACTTATATTCATCCTTTACGTAGTATGTTTTTACTTAGTGCTTGTGATCTCTGAGTTGGAACACACTATAACTGCTAGTTGTCCTACCCTGTCTGGAATCATGTCTCAGGATACACTGAAGCTTCCATGGAAGGGTCAGAGATTTGGTAGTTTGGTGAAGTAGAGCTCAGGGCCCTCAGCCAGCCCTCTTCCTAAGAGAGCCACGGTTGACATGCACCAAGGAAGCCTGTTGCTGCCAGGCCACTGCACGTGTGGCTTGCTGGGAAAGAGCCCAGCCATTCCTGCCAGGTCCACTCAGTGCCACTGTCCCCATGGAAGGAGAGCATCACCAAGGAAGGCCATCACCAACAACTCATCATCTGTTAACTCCCAGAGTATGGCAGTGAATGACCCTGCCAGCCTGCGCAATGCCAGGAATGCCATTTTGGAAGAGCTGCCACGCATCATTAACACCATGGCCCTTCTCTGGAACATGCTGAGAAAGGAAGAGACGCAGAAGAGGCCCACTGACCTCCTGGGGGCCACCAAGGGGTCCTCTTCTGTCTACTTCAAAACCACCAAGGTGAGAGGGACCTTCCTCAGGTTTATCATTTGTTTTGTCTTCTGTCATTGCCCTCCAAAATAAATATGTACAGGAATGTTTACACAAATAAATATGCTCCATGAGCCAGGTGAGGTGACACACACCTGTAATCCCAGCACAGGGGAGGCTGAGACAGAAGGATCACTAGGCCAGTTTGGGCTATATAGTAAGTTCAAGGGCAGGCTGAACTACAAAGTGAGATGCAACTAGAAGAACAACATCAACAGCAAAATGTTCCTAATTGGTTAGATAATACAATTAGTTAAATGATTATTTCCAGAAATTGAAGATCAGCTTTCCTTTTTTTCTTTATAATTATATTTTTTATTACCCATGTTTGCAGCACATAATGATCACCTTCGTTATGAGGAATTAGTCCACATTCATAACTCATCTTCATTTTTTTTATGCCTCCTTCCCCTCCCACGTACATCCACCCTCCTGCTCAACCTAGGTGTTTGCCTGGCTAGTGGGCCCAGCTGAGACCGTGGCATGTCCCAGTGGAAGGAGGATAGCCATGCAGCCTGGCTTCTGTCCCTGTGTCCCTACTGTCCCCATGAAGCTGTGTATTTCTCCTTCTAGACCCTGGTGGTCTCCGTGCTCCAGAGCTTACCTGCCACACACAGACCTGGTTCAGTCTCCAGCACCAAAAACCCCGGAATGAGATCCCACTCTGCCCACGGCCACTCGGGGGGACACTCGTCATCTCTGGAGCTGCCCTGCCAGCTGCTGTACCATGGCCTGTACCCAGATGTCCCTTGCACAGCTGGTCCTCCTCTTTGAGTCCCTACCCAGCCACACCAAAGTGGGGACCCTGACACAGCAGTCCTTACATTCGGTGGCAACTAAATATCTATTGCATGCAAGACCTGACATTGCTTTGCAGTATCTTTTTTTTTTTTTTTTCTGTTTTCTAGATCATAAGGCAAAAAATTCTAGATTTCTTAAACCCCTTGACAGCCCATCTCGGGGTCCAGCTGACTGCCGCAGTCGCAGTGGTGTGGAGCAGGAAGAAAGCCCCGCACCACAGTAGGACTAAGGTAAAGCCAGGAGGAGTACAGCAAATGTTGTGATAGCATGTGAACACTTTTTAAATGTGTAACGATGTCCCTTGTCCATGCTGGTGAGGTCAGCAAAGTCCTCAATCCCTGTGCCTAAAGAATTGCATCTGTAGTCCCCGCATGTCTGCTGACTCATCCACCATGAGCCCCTATTTGGCTGCTGTCTGTGGCCACCCTCCTGAGCCCTGTGAGGTCCCTGTCAGCCTCCCTCAAGTGCTCCTGCCTGCACTGCAGACATGATGTGGTTTTCCTCGAGGCCTCATAGTTTCAGTCTCATTTCTGTTACCAGCCTGTTCCCACTGAGTTACGGGACACTTTTTCAGTGCAGACGGCAGGGCCATGAGTGTGCGCAGTGGGTCATGCTGCACCTTGTCGTGCCCACCCACAGGATCCTCCTCCAGTACAATGGGGCATGTTTCTCTCAGGATCAAAGCAAATTCCTTCTGCCAGGCACTGCCACATGCAGTCCTTTCGCATGTCATTTTCTTTTGCTTTTCTCCCTATAAGCTCTCAGGACATTCTTTTTCCCTTGCAGATCATCCCACCAACAAGCACAACCCAGCTCACCCTTGTGGATTTGATCTGCGCACTCAGCACCCTGCAGACCCACGATGTGCTACATCTGGTGAAGGAGGTGGTGAAGAGGCCACAGCAGATTAAAGGGGACGAGGTGAGGCCGGGGAGCCGGGCAGCTACCCCTGGGACCACTTCCAAGTGCTCCTCCCTGTAGATTGTGTTCAGGAGGGAAGTCAGGGAGCAGACACAGCTAGGAACTCTGGGTTGGGAAATGGAGGGTCATTTCCTATGTCAGAGAGATGTCCTGAGTTTGATCATCAGTACCAAAAACAATCAAACAAAAATACATGTAGCGTCATTCACACAAATACTTATCAACAGTGTCATTGTCAGTAGTGTTGACTTCAGCCAAAAGGCACAAAGGTCTGAGCATGCGCCCATACTTGGATGGATCTGAGACGCAATATACACCCCTGCCCAGCTGCACGGGATGAGCCTTGAGAGTATGTGTCAAGTAACCCAGCTGTTCCTGTAGGCAGACACAGTGACACCTGAAGTCAGGATCAGGGAGATAGGAGTGGAGCAGAGAGGGGAGGCAGGCTGCCCAGTGCCGCTCAGAGTGCGGACGTCCTGGAGAGGGAAGGTGATGCTGATCACACAGCATCGTGAGCTTACTGCTATGACCCAAGAAATGACTACCACAGGAAATGGTATGTTGTATGTATTTTGCCACAGTAAACATGCTTTGTGATGTAAAACATGAATACATGCTGGTTACTAGGGGCATATCACTTGGCTTGGTGAGCAAAAGCTAGACCCTTTGGGATCAGAAATTTTTTCTACCATTTTTTCAACCTCATAGTGGAAAAACTGACCACCAAATATGGAGCCTGCGGGTTGTTTTGTTTTGGGAGCCAGAGTCCTGCTGTGTAGCCCAAATTACCCTTGAACTTGCTCTGTAGCCCAGGTGCCTCAGCCTCCCTAGTACTAGGATCACAGCTGTGTGCCACCATACCTGTGTGATTGTTTCGTTTTTGTTCTTTTTTTTTTTTTAAACAGGGTCTCGCTTTTGTAGTCAGGCTGGCCCTGAACTCAGCTTTGAACTTAGCAATCCTCCTGCCTCTGCCTCCCAAATGCTGGGATTACAGGCCTGAGCCATCACACCTGGCACTGTGATATGTGGTACTGAGTACTGCTAGGCATGAGTCTCCACACCCAGCATTGTTGTATGTGGTTTCTGGGGACTGAATCTGGGCCCTTGCACTTGCAAGGAAAGAGGATGCCTCAGTGTCTAAAGTCTACGAGGCTCTGCAACTTCCTCCTTTGTCTGGACCAATAAAGGAACTAGGTCTTTTCTGGCAGCCTAATTTTTGGTGGTTCCCATAATGAAACTTCTCTGTGGTTAGTTCAGTTCATTGGTTCAGTTTCTCTGTCTCTGTCTGTCTGTCTGTCTGTCTCTTTCTCTCTCCTCCTCCTCTACCTCCTCCTCCTCTTCTTGTTCTTCTTCTTCTCTTTCTCTCTTTCTTAGTGTCAGGATCAAATTTAGGACCTTGCGCTTGTGAGGCAAGTGCAGTGCCTCTGAGCTACATCCCCATTAGTTCAGTTTCTACAAGAAAATTTTTTTACACATGGAGTTGGTGGAAAGTTTGACTTGGAAGCAATTTCTAGACACCTGAGATTTAGAGACGTTGTCTGGGCTGGGTTTGAGGGGCTGCTTAAGAGCTAGAATTCTTCCTTGTCTCCTGTGTGTCAGGGACAGCAGGCATTTATTAGGGTCCACCTGGCCCACAGCTCTGTTTGGAGAGATTCACAGTTCTGCCTGAGTGCTGGTGGGAACCGGAGGGACGGGGTAACCAGAGGAGAACCACTGTGGGGTTCTGGGGCCAGGGCCAGATACCTTGACGGGTACTGACTTTGCTGCCCGCCAGCCGTGCTCTCATGTCCACGTCTTATCTGAACATCCTTTGGCCAATGTCTTTGGTGAGAACACAGAGCCATTGCACTTTGTATTTGATTCTTCGATAGCCGAGTGTGTCACAGCTTTGCTTTGCTTTTCAGAAGTCACCCCTGGTGGATATCCCTGTGCTGCAGTTCTGCTACGCTTTTCTGCAAAGGTAACTCGGCCCTCAGAGCCACCACTAAGCCGCAGGCAGTGACCTTGGTCAAGGGCATCTCTCAGGTGTCTTCATGTCTTCCTGATGTATGGGAATAGCTGGGTTGTCTCTGTTTTTCCTTTTCTATCTGACCTGACAAGTTGAAATGTGCATGTAGCATGTTGAACATTTAGTGTCAGTAAAGCTTTCCTGTACGTGAGACCTATCAGACTTTAAAGATTTCAGATTTGTGTTAAACTGATACAAAAATAAAAAGACCCACAAATAGAAAGTGTTAAAGACCTCTGAGGAAATCGGGAAATGACAGTTGAGTTCAGAGCATGGCAGAGGGTTTGTACAAGGTATGTTGTGCAGTGGGAGTAAGCTTGGTCTTACGGACAGGGAGGAGGGGTTCCCCACACAGATAGGCCCCACCCCAGGCTGGACTCCCACCAGGCAGCGTTGCAAGTGGCTCCCAAACCCTCCTCTGAGCATAACACTCTGGGGCAGTGAGTGAGGAGAGGGCACAGATGCATTCCCAAGGTGTGTCCACCAGGAGTTTGGCAGTAAGTTATCCCGACAACCGGCTGTAAGCTCTGAGGCTCACAGTTACCTCACCAGGGATTCCTGCAGCTGCTATCTGCGCTTATAGTGAATTGAAGGTCTGGATCCCTAGAGCCACTGAGTCTGGCCATAAATTCAGGCCCAGCCGGCACTCCTTGGCCCTTGACCATCCTTGTACTTCTGTCCTACAGGGGTTAAAGATGATCCATTCACTTCCTCCTCCTGACTGTGACTGGCGATGTGGTAACACTGACAAGCCTTAAGCACAGTCTCTGAGGCTTCTCAGCAGTTAGAGGGGACACTGCTGCATCATTATCTCCTGCAGAGCAGGCCCTGCCTTTGTAGGGTGGGACCCTCTGTCTGTCCCTGGGCCTTAGCAAACTGTTGCACATTGCTTGCTCCCCAGGACCTGGCCTGGGACACTTCCAAGGAGCAGTCCCCAACCTGCGGCTCTGTGCCTGCTGACTGAGGATGCATCTGCCAGGGACGCAGAGTGTTCAAAAGGCCAGAGCATGAGACCAAGGCCAGTTCTCTAGCATGCAGCTTCTGTTTTAGCTCAGCAAACCAGTAAGGTCTCATCCTTGGGGTCCTAGGCCTCCTAACTCCCAAGTGCTTGTCACTGTACCAAAATTGAGCTTAGGTATATTGTGATTTCAAAAAAAGGAAAAAAAAAAAAAGCCAGGCATGGTCTCACACATCTATAATCCTATACTGAGGAGTTTGAGGCAGGAAGTTTGCCATGAGTTCAACACCAGCCTGAACTGCACAGTGAGACGCTGCCTCAGTCAGTCAAAAAATAAGAAGCAAGTCAGGCACCCTATTTTCCCCTCTGCTTTCTAACTCCTAGTTCTAAAAGTTGTGTACAAGTAAATGTCATGTTTTCACTTGCCCATGGTAGAGTATTTCTAAATTCTTTTTTAAACAGGCTACCAGCATCAGCCTTGCAAGAGAACTTCCTTTCGCTGTTGGGTGTCCTGAAGGAATCTGTGCAGTTGAATCTGGCCCCGCCTGGGTATTTTCTGCTCCTCAGGTATCAGTCAGCCTCTGGCCTTCATGTGAGCTTAGTATTTTGTCAGAGCCTATTGTTCTTTCTGCCACAGTTCTGATCTGAAGCGGGTTATCTCTTAACAGCCTCCTGAACGACCTTGTAATCAGAACTCCCAACCTGGAGAGCAAGAAGGATCAAAAAGACCTGCAGGTCTGGATGGGGAAAGGCTGTTTACAGCCAGGGATTTAGATCCACTGGTTCCGCACCTACCCGGGAAGCACAGGGCCCAAGTTTGATCCTGGTACCACACCTGCCCCGGGACAATCTTTAGTGTAGTGTGATTGTTCCCCTGTGGTATCCATCCATCTCTAGAGCACTTCAGTTTTGATAGGAGGTTCTGCTCAGATCCCATTGTGGCCTTATGTTTGCGGGCAGGCCTAACTTCTACCCTGAAGGGGTCTGGCAGGGCTAGTTGGTGAGTGCTTGTGGAAGAGCAGGTACCCAGGTCCTCCTAGACATGCGCAAGTTTGCAGGGCTTGCCTGGGAGCACAAACCATGTGCACAGAGACCTTCCCTTAAGGCCTTTTGTCTTCCCTGTTATAAATGCAATATATGCTCAGAAAATTTTGAAAATATTGAAAACAAAAGCAAAACTACTTGTCTGGAGGACAGAAAAACTTTTTAGAGCAGAATGTCAAATTATAGCCGTAGAGGTCACTAGGGAGTTAGTAAAACAGTATTTTGCCGCTGTTAGAAACGCGGATTGACGTTTTGTCAAAGGCTTTGCTGTGGACTTGGTAGTGCAGTGTTCCTCCATTCAAAGACCCCATGTACCAACGCCCACTTCCAGGCCTGCTCAAGCCCGATATCAAATGGCACAGGCACTTGATTTCCTGGAGCAGCTCACAGAACTCAGGAAAACATGCACACTGCTTTACTGCTGTGGTGACCAGGGCAGCTCAGGACAAAGCGGATACCGCAGCCAGGGCCCGATTCTAGCCACATTTCCAGCTCAGGGAAGCTCTCCCAACCCAGCTGCACAGTTTTCACAACAGCTTCATTTTAAAGGCATGACGGATAGAGTCTTCTTCCCTCCCCGGGAGCTGGGAGGCCAGGCTGAAAGTCTCAGGCCTCACTCCTGTCTAGTCTGTCCGTCCTGAAGCCCTCAGACTCCCAGCCCAGCCCTGCTGAGTTCCAGAGGATGCTTGTCATTCTGGATGGCAAGGACTGAGAAGCGGTGTGCCCAGGAGGTGGGAGGCCGGCTGTGGGTGTCACAGTATCACACCCGAGGCTCAGTCCCGGGCCACATCTGGCTCCTCCCCCAGGTCTACCCAGAGCACCCCTTCCTGTGAGCAGAGGGGCCGCACCTCAGACCCAAACTCTGCTGCTGAGCTGTGAACCTGCCTCACATGGTCAGGGCTGTTGGGCTGTGGGGTCCGAGATGACAGCTGCGCTGCTGGGGGTCAGGGATGACCGGTGCGGTGGGAGCTCCCGGGCTGCGTCCCCAGGCAGCTGCTGACCGCAGTCTTAACCTGCTGTGCTCCCAACCTCAAGGAATCCCTCCCTTCACCCCTCCGTTCAGTTGTTTAGTTTTCTTTTTATATTGTGCAAAGATGCATTTCCAGGGCCAGGGAGTTAGCTCAGTGGTTCCGGCGCCTGTCTTGCAAACGCAAGGGCCCGGGTTCGATTCCCCACATACCATACTGGGCGTGGAGACTCACGCCCAGCAGCAACCAGTACCACATACCACAGTGCCGGGCGTGGTGGCTCACGCCTGTAATCCCAGCACT